>WNLI01145358.1:0-10072 GCA_025802215.1 Wirenia argentea
GCAGTACGGTGTCTGCGACTGGCCATGTCTCCGCTCCATAGATAAGAGTCGGAATGACAACAGCAGCAAACAGCCGATACTGGTGGTAAATTGCATGAAGCATGTGGCGTTCAAATATTCTGACGTGATGCACCAGACATTTTTGCCGATTGCACAATTGCAAGTCTCGTGGATTTCTGATATTGTTGACATCTAAATTATATTTTATGAACATTCTTTGTTATGCGCATGTCGATTCAACATATTGTCACAGGGGGAGAAAATTGGCCTTAGATAACTGCTTGTCAACGTTTACAGTTTACTGTGGTGTTTATGATTTGCAAGAATTCTGAAGAAATAATGAGAAAAAACATGAAAAACAATGAAATTACACAAATTATGAGGGGAATAAGATTGTTCCGTAGGCCTAAGCGATATTCAAATAAAATAATTAATCACCGACTAGTGTGTTTTATGGCGGCGCACACCGGTGTACCGCGCGCGGACTCATATGCAAAAAACTGACCTAGTTTCTTGAGAGCCATCTCCAGTGAACTGAGTGGCAGTAGTGAGGATTCGA
Organism: Wirenia argentea; assembly: GCA_025802215.1. NCBI lineage: Eukaryota > Metazoa > Mollusca > Solenogastres > Pholidoskepia > Gymnomeniidae > Wirenia > Wirenia argentea. Next base: position 560 of record WNLI01145358.1, read on the forward strand.
TCAGTAATGTCCTTGACCCCACTAAGTGACCACCCCGCACCCATCCTCTCAATGATTTCTGTCAAAAACTGAGCCGCTGTCCGCCGTACTGCTGAACTTCTATGCCTGTGTAACAAAAGATAATACATTAATATTGTCAGTATGTATTATTGTAATAACAATTTATTTATATTTAACAACAAGGCTCATAGAGTCTAACCTAAAACAACAGTCAGTAGGACTTCCTAAACATATGCATGTGGTACCCTCTACAATCTTACAATGTGATTGAGTACGACGATATCAGACAGACGAAGACACAAGAACAAACATTACATACATTGATATGGCCAATATTGGTAGCACGTAGCCATCCAGATTCGAGAAGTAAATGGATGAAACCATATTATTCGCCAGCTTTACAAAGAAGGACTCGTGGGCAAGATTTCTCATCTTACATGATACGAAGACAGCGGGAATAAGCTAGCAGAATTCCTACAAGGCAGGTACAAACTACCGAGCCTCCAGATGGCCAATGTAGACACTGAACTAGTGGAGGCAAGCATTGGTAAGTTCCTTAACGAAGGGAATTCCAGTAAAACAGAAAAAATATCTGATGACTTATTATCGCAAATGAAATGATAGTAAACTAAACTTAGGTATGTTAGCCTACAATGATCAAAATAACTAAGTCAAACTCACGTAGCCATCTATAAGAGTAATAAGCGCCCGCTGGGGTGATATCGAATCCACCATGGCCTTCCAGTGCCATATCCAAGCCCGCTAAGAAGCAAACATCTACGATACTCTGATAAATATAAGTAACTCACGTAGCCCCTCCGTCTATAAGAGCAATAAGCGCCCGCTGGGGTGATATAGAATCCACCATGGCCTGTATTGTTGTGTCGACGTCATCACGGATGAAACCATTACTTTCACCGGCTTTACAGAGGAGGACTCGTGCTGTGATATTCAGGTCCTGGTGTGAGGGTGGTACATATAAAATTATTGTCATGCATGTGTATATTTAGACAAATACATTAACAAATTTATAAGCATAGGCAAACATTTACAAATAATACTCATACGCGTCTTTTAGAATAAGAAAAGTACCATAAAATGATTGGTTTCTATATTGACTTTTCACACACACCAAAATCTCAAAGGCAGTAACAGTTCTGGGCTGTCATGAGGGTGACAGGGCTGCAGTTCAAAATCTACAGTAGATATACTGTACGTTCCTCACTCATACTCACTACCCACCGAAGTCGAGCTCTCCAAACTAACTCGAAGACAGGAGGAATATCCATCACAAGCAACTGCTTTGGAAGAGATCAAGTTAATACAGCAGCAGTACGCTGTCTGTATCGGAAACCGGCCATGTCTCCGCTGCATAAAAAGTGCTAGAATGACAAGAACAGAGAACAACTAAATTTGCTTGTGCCCGATGACAGATCCGAACAGACAGCCCCATGACAGGGAAGTCCGGTTAATGCACAGTTTTGCGGACTTGACTCTTGCATTAGCTCCAAACCAGTGTCCCAAGTAGCAAAAGACCTCATCTCAAGAAGAATTCGCTGGTATGGGTGTGTGACCCGGTACGTAGTCATAACTTTTATTTTGGCAACACTAACACAGACCCCATCTAGCACCCACAGTAGCCAACAGTACTTGGTAAACAAATTCAGCATATTGCATAATGCTTTCGGGTAGACTTACCGTTTCCATTTTCTTCTTGATATTAGTATACATCTCACCAAATGCCACTATTGCCAGGCGTGAAACTTGGGACCGTAAATTCTTCACCTACAACACAATAACATATATAAGCGAAAATGTTCATCAGACTGGTAGTGACATATAGTTCAAAGTTTATTTTTACACAGTCAACTCACTTTTTCATTGAGTGTCTGTGTAAAAATAAACTTTGAACTACAATAACATATAATTATACTAGTCAAAAAAAGAAACACCTATTTTAGAATTGTTAGCCTATATGAAAAATGCGTTTCTTTTTTATGCATAGTATAATATTTATGACTTGGCAAATACAATTTATAACCAATTTCAACATTTTAGCTAGTCATAAAATTAATAAGGTGTTGGTTACTACATATTGCAATACCTTTCCAATAGATGGATTGCTTTGATTGACAAAGCAGTCAACCAACCAATCAATCATTTAATAAATCATTCAATCAATCAACCAATCAAACATGCGTACCTCAGCCAATAGCAAAATATCTCCGCGACCATTTACAGTAGTACTTGTACAAGTGGACAAAATGTGTTGATCAGTCAGTCAATAAATCAGTCAACCAATCAAGCAATTATCAACCAATCAATTAATGATACATACCTCGGCTATAAGAGCTATAGAGGTGGCAAAATCATGGCATGTATCTGGTAACAATGTCACTGTGGTACTTGCATAGTCCTCGGAATGTCAATCATCAATCACTCAATGAATAAATGAACCAATCAATCAATCAATCAATCAATCAATCAATCAACTAATAAATAAATCATACGTACCTCCGCCATGAGAGCTATAGTATAGTAATTGCAGGTATGTAGCTTTTCATTTTCACAAGTGGACAAATATCTTGATCAATCAGTAAATCAATTAATCAAGTAATTAATCAATCAATCAATCAATCAACCAATTAAGCATACGTACCTCAGCTATGAGAGCTATAGTGATGGCATGTAGCTGACCAGTAACCACGTCATTATGGTATTTGCATAGTCGCCGGAATGTGTATAGGTCAATTGATCAATAAATCAATCAAGCAATCAATCAATCAATCAATCAATCAACCAATCAATCATACGTACCTCAGCTATGAGAGCTATAGTGATGGCATGTAGCTGACCAGTGACCACGTCATTATGGTATGTGCATAGTCGGCGGAATGTGTTGGTCAATCAATCAATCACTGAATCAATCAACCAATCAATCATACGTACCTCCGCTATAAGACCAGTAACCACGTTATTATGGTATTTGCATAATCGGCGAAATGTGTAGGTCAATCAATCAATGAATGAATCAATCAATCAATCAATCAATCAATCATACGTACCTCCGCTATGAGAGCTATAGTGATGGCGTGTAGCTGACCAGTGACCACATCACTATGGCACTTGCATAGTCGATGGAATATGTTGGTCAATCAATAAATCAATGAATCAACCAATCAATCAATCAATCAATCATACGTACCTCAGCTATGAGAGCTATAGTGATGGCATTGTAGCTGACCAGTGACCACGCCATTATGGTATGTGCATAGTCGGCGGAATGTGTTGGTCAATCAATCATCAATCAGTCAATAGTAGGTCAACCAACCAACCAATAAATCAATAAATCAATCAATCAATCAATCATACGTACCTCAGCTATGAGAGCTATAGTGATGGCATGTAGCTGACCAGTGACCACGTCATTATGATACTTACATAGTCGCCGGAATGTGTAGGTCAATCAATCAATCAGTCAATAAATCAGTAACCAACCAATCAATCACGCAATCAATCAATCAATCATACGTACCTCAGCTATGAGAGCTATAGTGATGGCATGTAACTGACCAGTGACCACATCATTATGGTATTTGCATAGTCGGCAGTGTTGGTAAATCAATCAATCAATCAATCAATCAATCATACGTACCTCAGCTATGAGAGCTATAGTGATGGCATGTAGCTGACCAGTGACAACGTCATTATGATACTTGCATAGTCGCCGGAATGTGTTTATTCCATTACACTTCATTTCCCTGTAACGACAGACAATAATAACCAATGATAAAACGATAGAGATATTGACATCATTTCTGGACAGTGATACGGTAGTGACAGTTGAACTTGAAGCCCAGCGGCACCGATTTGACAAATTGTGAGTTCCATTTACAAACCAAGCCATCTGCGAGTCATTGTGCAGTGATTTGACAGGTTGTGGGTTCCATTTCCAAACCGGGCCATCCATGAGTCCTTGGGCAAGGTAACAAAACCATAGCCCCAGTTAACACAGATAAAGTAAAACGTAATGCGCGAAATTTATATACCGCTCGTTTAATCAAACGATACCAGTGGTAGAGTATCGCCATGCCTATGCACGTAATAGCTACACGAGTAGCACAATTTTACCCAACCTTATACATCCACCAGTAAAGGCAAATAGATGATCAGTACCAATTTCACAAGATTGGTAAACTGGTGCTACATACATTGGACATTGTGTTGTTACACTAGAAAAAACCCGTTCACAAATTCAGAGATTTGGGATCCCAACCATGGATCCCAAATGAATGGAAGTCCTAACTACAAGTTCAGGTAGTACTTGTTAAGTGTGTATGATATCACTGTGATTAATTTTCCCAAACTTCCAGGTGATGACAAAGGTGTTGTTGGCAGGTGGAATACCGCTAGATGATTTCAGTTCTAGCATGACTAATACTTTTTCCGCTTTTGATCCATACAGTATGTACAGTATATAAAAATACAACCAACTGCAGACCTACAGTAAATTGATCTAGAATTGTTATAATCCAAATTCTAACCAGTCATCAGTTGCGACATGTTTAAGTGCCTCCCTAAGAGCCCCATCTGGGTCTTTGAATGGTTTCCAGTCTTCTGGATTTTCCGATGATGTAACTATACTTCGTTGTGAGAGGGATGGGTTGAATGGTGGAGGTTTTTCTCCGTTACTTGATGTGGCAGAGAGGCTTCCAATCCTGTAAAACATAAATTGGTAGTTGTAGATTCTAACATCCATTATAGTATAGTTACATCATCGGAAAATCCAAAAGTTTGGAAACCAGTCAAAAAGTGGTAGTTGTAGGTTCTAACATCTATTATCACTATTTGACTGGTTTCCAAACTTGTGGGTTTTCTGATGATGTAACTATACTTCATTGTGAGAGGGATGGGTTGAATGGCGGAGGTTTTTCTCCGTTACTAGATGTGGCGGAGAGGCTTCCAATCCTGGAAGATAATGAGAGTACAGATTTATAAGAAGATAAACTTTTGGATTTTCTGTTGAGACAATACTTCGTTGAGAGAGGTGTGAATGGGTTTTTCACTGTTACTAGATGTGGCGGAGGGCTTCCCATCCGCAAAGTCAATTTGCGAGTGTTGATTTACAACAAGATCAATTTCTAGATTTTCCGATGATGTAACTATACTTCGCTGTGAGAGGGATGTGTTAAACGATGGTGGCTTTTCGTCATTACTTAATGTAACAGAGAGGCTTCCAATCCTGGAAGACAATGCGAGTACAGATAAACTTTTGGATATTCTGATGGGACTATACTTCATTGTGAGAGGGATGGATTGAATGGTGGAGGTTTTTCTCCGTTACTAGATGTGGCGGAGAGGCTTACAATCCTCAAAGACGGATTTATGAGAAGATAAACTTTTGGATTTTCTTATGTAACTATACTTCGTTGTGAGAGCGATGGGTTGAATGATAGAGGCTTTTCTCCATTACTAGATGAGGCAGAGAGGCTTCCAATCCTGGAAGACAAGGCAAGTACAGATAAATGTTTGGATACTCTGACAGTGTGTATACTTCGTTGTGGGAGGGATGGGTTGAATGGCGGAGGTTTTTCTCCGTTACTAGATGTTTACGATCGAACTGGAAGTAGGGGAGCTTCCCGTGCCCTCGTTGCACTTTCGCACAGACATTGATTTTACTTTAGTCACAGCAATATTACGTTTTGGTAAAGGATGTCCGGAAATTATGTTACTTAATAATTATAATGGTACATTCTACTAATAAAATTATACCAAACCCGCGTCTACGCCACCAAGTCCATAAACCTGGAAGACATCATGGATCAAGACGTACAAGATACAGGTCTACCAAGAGACAAAAAAACGGCTACTTGCGTGCATTGAGGCTCAAGGTTTTCACATTGAAAAGCAATAATCCAATGGATGTCTAATGATGCCCCATGAATAACAATCTCTGCAACACGAGCGTGAATACGACGTCATAATTTTAGTCAGAAAATAAAGTCGTTTTCTGAAAAACGATGTTTCGCTCCAATTTGTACACACTAGAAGATCCTGGATAGCAGATGGTCGAGCTAGTGTTATGTCTACACTGAAAAATTTACTATTATAGCTGTTAAGTGCACCCTGTATAAACCTTCTTCAAGTAATGTTAGCTTAAATTCCTCAATTATTTCACACATGGATAGGTCATTGTTCATGTAAGTGTATGCAACAGCACTCAGTAGATGACAGACAACCAATAACCCAGTGACACATATCAGTCCATACATGATATCAACCTAATGATCCATGAAGGTATTAAATATGTGTAGACCCGGAGGCAACGATCACTAGGCTATGAAATAGGTTAACCGGTTAATCATGATCAATTACGAAGAACGATCATTCAGTGACAGATTACCAATACAATCAATGCATTGGATACTATATAGCATGGACTGGTGTTTAGCATATAGGTAATTAACACTTCCCCCATGACGACATATTACGCCTCCTCCCATTTCACCCTTTTTAGTCCACGAAGGGGCAAGGAGAGGTGCGTTTATTTTTGTTGTTGTTGTTCTTGTTGTTGTTCTTGGCATTAAGGCACATAGATTCAAAATTCTTTCGGTATATTGTACAACAACCATTTCTGAACAATTTTACTTTCACATTTCCAGTCACTCAACAAATTACTCACACTTCGAGATTTAAATTGCCGATATCACTGCTTTAGGAGTATGTATGCACGCGCCAATGGTGTCTATGGTATTTATTTCGTGTAATCTAATCAAACGCATAGATTTCTCGAGAAAATATGCCCGTATTATTGAAAATACGGTCGAGATTTTTACCTACAAACCGGCGAAGAAAATAGCAGACGACACGCCATTGCAAAGCCGAAATGCATAATTGATCACTATACATCCAAGACGCGCAGCGGCCGCAGCCCGCAGTTAAATGCGCGAAATGAGAGCGTCATTCGTCGATGTTCAACATGCTTAGTTTGTTAGGTATGCAGAGTATTATACAATGTGCATATATATTTAAATGTCCAAAAATACCAACAGTACATCTAGAATATCACACGTCCGTGGGAATGTACCTTTAAATTGGTGGTCAGAAAGTACTTTGTGGACTAGGATGCCCAATAACCGATCTTGTTTACATTATAAAATGCAAAATCATGGGGGAACCATCGCAAATGTGCAGGGGGGAAAGAGTTAAAATATCACGAACAACGCTTTGTCACAATGACCTAATAATGGTCTAGGTTTTAAATTCCGACTTCCTAAATATAACTACAAACCACAAATTTAACTGCCAAAGTACCACGAAGACCTCAAAAAGCTCACATACAAGGTGAAGTTGTGACCCATGATACAGTATAAGATTATATAGTGCGAGTGAAACATATTGTATGTGACAAAACTATGAACCATAATATGATATTATGATGTGAGGGAAACATAGGTAAGACTTAGTATGAACCATTATGTGATTTTATTATGTATAAAATCACTGACGACCAATAAATCTCTCTAATTCCCTGTGACAGACAGCAATATAACTAACGCGCTGATTAGACCGTAATATAAAAGAAATAATGAATTTTAATGATATTTTAAGGATATATACTGTACATATACATATAAATGATTATGTAATGATAATAAAACTGAATTATATACAACTATAAAACAAGAATATTCAACCTTACTCCGCACAACTACTTCAGATCTTAAAATGACATCTAGAGTAGCCTATATCGTCATTAACGTTCCTTATCCCTGTTCAACAGGTTCCTGTATCATATGTTCCATAGGGGTAAGACGCGGGGCCCTTCCCGAAGGAAAAATTGAGGCACGGTTAATTTTACGGCTCGGATGCCCTTCCTGTCACCCAACCACATGGAAATCAAGCTAGAAACCTCTAGTGGGACACATGGTCAGTGGGACGCATGGTCACTCGACCTCAACAACACTTGGTTGAAGAAGTGAAATGAATGACCATATGCTTTTAATGTAGGCCAATATCAAACAGTATATTAGTCATTAAGTAGAGTGATTTCCATATTTGCAAGCACATCCATATGTCCGGAAGATAGAGGTTGTCTGAGTCTGATGGATAATTTCCATCTATCCAATGAGCTTCGTGAAACATGCTATCCCAGTGCCTTTTCGTGCCTGTGTACATACAACTAAAACATGTACATACAACTAAAACATGTACACACGGACATACACAAAACAGACTATACAGAGTAAACGAGGATACTCTCAACTTGGTCCAAAACTTTCACTAGAATCTAAAATTCCCGCCACAAAAAAGCTGATGCCAATGAAAGTCACGAAACTGTATAAACGATGACAATATTATGAACCTTATGTACCTACAATAATAATGTTGCTATACTTGTCCGGTATGTTCCGACTCCCGAGACATACGGGAAAAGTCCCACTAAGTCCCAGTTCAAGCTACACCTAATACACTTTCACCCGGTATGTTCCTGAAAATACTGGTTTAATTTTCAACGACCTGGAGCAGGTAGAAAGTAAATTACTTCACTTCGCTCTGACACGCTTCGCTCCGACACGTTTCGCTCCGACATGCTTCACTCCGACACGCTTCACTCCGACACGCTTCGCTTTATTTCGCTAGTATAGCAACTTAACATCAAGGGAACCGAATCGAATCAGTTTGGTTTTATCGTATTATTGGGGATTTCGGCGAGATACGTCCCATGCAGCACAAGGTCACGTGAGGTCACAACAGTCAATCGATAGAACGGCCCCACTTTCTCCCAGTTTAGAGTGGCAGGTATAGTAACGATGCAATTTTCGAACTGGTTTGAAACTCACTATCAAATAACTTCACTTCACCTCGCTTCGGAAGTATGGCAATGATATTACTCACTATTGTGGTGTATATTATTGATCAGTAAGACGGCTTGGATGTCGGACATCGAACACAACACCACACATCAATATTGAAGTACGTCAGTAGACGAAAGAACACACAGTGGACAAACAATGACCGAGATTTCACAAAAGTGCGACGGAATCGTTAGAGGGATTCTAGTACAATGACGTACTTTATGCAAATCAGCCATGGATTATGCAAATCAGGTTGATTATCAGATAAAGCAATTGTACAATGATCACTCAATGACATGTAATGTGTGTAATTGTGGCCATTGTGTATGGTATACATGGATAATCGGTGTCCACCAGATGTTTATAGGAGATTCATACATGTCATGGCACTACTACATGTACATTAACCGATTTAACTTGACAGTCCGCGCTGTTGGATATTATGACGTACACATCGTATGTACAGCAGTATTAGCAATTAAATCGTGGTACCCATGTCAGTCTAGAGGGAATTCACATATAGTCTACGACTCTACTGTGATAGTAGATAGATATTCAGAATATTTTAACATGACCACTAGGCTTGTAACGGTATACCGGTATATCGGTGTATCATGATACAGGTGGTATGTGATACGGTACACCGGTCTGACCA
>WNLI01145369.1:0-10071 GCA_025802215.1 Wirenia argentea
GATAAAAACACACCGAAAAACTTTAGGAGTATACCACATGGTCTCTAATACCAACCTTATCTACCCTCTTTCTGCTCTAACACTAGGGGTCTGCTACACTCTTTTAGAACCCTCAACTCAGCTGGGAATAATTTCGGGCGTCTCTATTCTAGGGATCACAAGATCAATACAAACCTCTAGTCCTGTTTTAAGAGCTTCATCTTTAGCATTATCTCTTGCAACAATGTATAGAACTTATACAATTGACTTTTTCTCAGATACTAGTGAAAAAGTCTGCAGCTTTATAGAAGGTTTGACTTTTTCTCAATTAGCTACACTTTCGTGCGTTGTTGTAGAAACTCTTCGAACAGCACAAAATCCTTCAACAACGATGATAGGCTATTCTAGTGATTTAAGGCTGATTAAAAATTTCTAAGCACATTTAGTAAAGCTTACAACAGTACCGACTACCTTACCGCCTTTATTAACCCAAGGGCCTTTATTTGTCATAATTTCTATGTTTTTTCCATTTTCACGAGGAATTGTTTCTCTCATGTGGATTTTTGCTTTTTTAGTCACCCGTACCTCGGCGTCATCTTTCACATGCTTTTCACATGTATCTTTTCTCCCTATGATTTCAAGCTTATCTTTTCCAACTAAATTTGCAAATGCCTGATTGCACCCTTTAAATACAGACTCCTCATCTTTCCAACAGATAAAAACTTCCGGTAACTGATCCAAAATATATTCTGGATCGGAATCTTTTCCAACATATTCAACTATCTCATCTTCAATTAAAAATGTTCCCAATATTCCAAACTTCCCTTTTTTATATTCAAACGGAACTTTCTGAGTTAATATAGGAATTTCACGTCCATTTATTTTTACAAGCTCTTCTATTGTTGCACCTTTTTTACTTAAAAGCACTTTCTCATCTAATTGCCTAATTTTTTTAGCATGTTCAGCAGTAGTCACATCTACATCTTTCTTCCCTATGATTTCTTCTACTGAAAAGCCTAAAAATGTTGCGAAACTCTTATTACACCCAATAAATTGAAAATTTTCATCCTTTAAAAAAATACATCCTGGTAATGCATCAAAGATGTTAGAAAAGCCTGACAAATCCATAACAACCTCCTTACCCTAACCTTGGATTAAGACAAGTTGATATTTATTAGCAATAGTAAATTAAACTTCTTAAGAACAAGTATTTATGCCGATTTTTCTTGTTTTACAACAGCAAGAAAAGACTTTGTCTCTGATATAATAACATGAGAGAGGCCTAATAAGCCCAATAGGTTAGGAAGGGCCATCAGTCCATTGCAAATATCAGCTAAACTCCAAACAAATTCTATTGTTCCAAATGAACCTAAGACAACGACTATTACAGCCAGTATACGGTAGAAAAAAACCGACTTTTCTCCTAGTAAGTACTCCGTGCATTTTTCACCATAATATGCCCATCCTAATATTGTAGTGTATCCAAATAAAATTAGAGCAACCATGACAACATATCCACTTCCAGGAATAGACATATTAAAAGCACGAACTACCATTGCAGAGCCATTTAAAATCTGACCATTCTCTCCATACATTCCCAAAACCCCAGTTATTGAAATCACTAACCCTGTGATTGTACAAACGACAAAAGTTGCTAAGAAAGCACCACTCATTGAAATCATAGCTTGCCTACCAGGCCTATCTGTTTTTGCAGCAGCAGCAGCAATTGGAGAACTTCCTAAACCCGCTTCATTTGAAAAAACACCTCGAACAGCACCCATCCTCAAAGCGCCCATAACTGTAGCTCCAGCAAAACCACCAAATGCAGCTTGGCCTGTAAAAGCATGTGCGAAAATTAATTTTATCCCTTCACCAATATATCGATATTTAACCACAAGAATAGCTAGCCCCCCAATAAGATAGAGTATAGCCATAATGGGAACTAAATACTCTGTAACCCAGCCTATAGATTTGATCCCTTTTAATAAAACAGCACCCGTAAATATTGCTAGCACACCACCTGTCCAAAGGGGATGTAAATGAAAAAGATCATACGCTGCATCTGCTACAGAATGAGATTGTACAAGATTTCCTGTGGTTAAAGCTGTTATAGCGCCCATTATAGAAAAAAAGATAGCTAGCCCTTTCCACTCTAGTCCCCTTTCTAAATAATACATAGGACCGCCGCACATCTCTCCTTTATCATCATGGGTTCTATATTTAATTGCTAAAATTGCTTCTGAATATTTCGTAGCCATTCCAACCAGCCCAGTTATCCACATCCAAAAGATAGCTCCGAGCCCTCCAGCAGTAACTGCAGTAGCAACTCCAGCGATACTTCCGATACCGATTGTTGCACTCATGGCAGTCATTAATGCTTGAAACTGGCTTATATCCCCTTCAGCATTATCATCTTTTCTTGTAAAGGCTAACTTAAGAGAATACCATAAATAACGAAATTGCAGCCCCTTTAATATAATGGTTAAGTACGCTCCCGTACCGATTAATAATATTAAAAGGGGAGCACTCCAAACCCAATCATCAATCGTTTTCATTATTTCAGTTAGTCTGTCCATTAAAGGAGCTCCTTTAAGGCCACATGAGAGAAGATGTGGTATTGTAAATAATTGAACAGTTCATGTCTATAAAGAAAAATGAAACTCACGGCATTATTTAATAAATTTTACAGAAAATTATTTTCTTAAAGTGTATAGGGCTTTTCTGTAGCTCTCAATTAAGTTTGATGGATTTGAATTTTTCCAAAATGTCTGGCCTATTAACCAAACGAACTCTCCGCTTAAATGAGCAATAGTAGGAACTTGTAAGATCGTTCCTAAAAAATTAGGAGCGTGTACTCTTGAAAGATTTTTTAAAAAAAGTTCAATATCAACATTTTCCTGGTCTTCATTACAAGTAAATAAAGGAATTAAAGAAGAGGATGTATTTAATGGGAATGTCCTTAATTTAGAAAAAAAAGGATGTGGTTGATCTTCTATAATACCATTAAAGACTACAGCTGTATTATCTTCAAAAGATTGAGAAAGCTGCCATAACCACATTGACAGGTGTTTAGCGTCTAAATAGTTATCAACACTTATTAAGTAAATCAACTGTATTTGTGATGGCAAAAGATTTTTAATCCACTCTACCTCTTTTTTAACAAATTCAAGACGTGTATCTTGAGTAAAAAAGTTTGAATAATACACATTTGTCCCGTTACAAAAAACACCATCGAAGGCTGGTAATATTTGCAAAAGGACTTCCAGCTCTTTTTGAAATCCTTCTTTTATGTAGTTTGCAGAAAAAGCTTTAGAAAAATTTAAGAAAACTTTAATTCCGTACTGCTTCAAAACATTAATAAGTTTTTCCGAATTTTTTGATAAAGAATGCATATTTGATAATAAAACTGCATTAAATCCATTCTCAATTACTTTTTGAGCTAGAAGATCAATTAAGACTAAGTCTAATTTGAAATCCGTAACACCTACCATTCGTAGATCAAATAATGGAAATCTGGTTATCATTTCTTCATACAAAAATCCATTTTGAATGCTTAACTTTGCTACAAATGCTGCATAAGCCAATAGTAGAGATGAAGAGGCTGTAATATTTAAATATCCTCTTTCATATTCAATTTTATATCCGTTAGATATGCTATCAGAAAGGGTTAAAGAGTAGCTTTTAAATGGGGATAAATTATCAATTTCATTCTTAGGAATTTTCTCTAAGTTTTTTTTAGCTAATTCTAAAGAAAGGTCCATAGTTTAAATTAATTAAAGGTGATTAATTCAGCCCAAAGTTGATGTTCCCACTCTTTTAATAAAACACCATCTTTTTCTACATGTATTTTATATGTCATGATGCCACCTTTCTCAAAATAATCTTCATTGAGAAGAGAAAAGATGTAATGACCTCTTCTTGTTTTTACAGGAAAAACAATATTTTTTTGCTCTTCACCATTGCAATATCTCACTTTTAAAACTGCTGAAAGTTTTTTGTCTTTCACAAGCTTTGATGGCAGTTTCCAAGAAACAAATAATCTTTGGCCTATTGGATTTTCTTCATGACGATAGTCTGGTGTATTAACATGAGTACTAGCAAGCGTCTTTGAAGAAATAGCTTCTTGTGTAACATAGAGCTTTTGTGAACAACAAGAAGTCATAAATACACTAAAAGAAGCGAAAAAAAGTGTTTTAAGTAGAATTATTTTCAATCTCTTCTTCTCTTTGAAATTTATAACACGACCAGATATCTTCATAGTTAGCTTCAACTAGCCCCCACCCCTTTTTCTTCCATGTAGATAAATATGCCTTTTCCTCTTCAATTAATAAACCCGAAACTAAAACTATATCTACAGTTTCTAACCACTCGTCTTTTAATGCACAAGATTGCCGTGATGAGATCATATTCATCAAAACAATCTCACAACGCACCTGAAAAAGCTCTTGAGGATAGAAAAAGCCAATATTCGTATACTGGTTAAGCTTCCGATTTTTTGCAGCTAGATCTAAAGCACAAGGATCTACCTCTGAACCAATAACCTCTTTTGCTCCTAAAGAACTTGCAGCAAAAGAAAGGATGCCTGATCCAGCCCCAATATCTATTACTTTCTTATTTCTAAAGTCTTCTTGAAGCATCATTTTAAGAATAAGACGCGTTGAGGGGTGAGAACCATCTCCAAAACCTCCTCCAGGAAACAGTTTAAAGAATAATTCTTTTTTATTTCGCGTTGTTTTATCCAAGCAAATTTTTATTAGCCCATCATCTTGATAATAAGGTGAAAATCGTTTTGATTGTTCATCCCAGTCAATTTCATCTATAATGTTGATTGTTTCGAAAAGACTTGAACTTTTAAAAGCCGAAATTTTATCGAATCCAGCTTGTATAAAAACAACTTCAATCTCCTCTTTAGGAGATTCAATAGAAGTATAGTCTAGTTGGGATTTTTCTAAAAAATCTTCTAAAGGGCCTCTTTTTATACCTTTTGCAACTCTACATTCTAAACAGGGCATGCTTCCTTAATAAATAAACTTTGAAAATCCAAAGTGTATCATAAGTCTAAAATAAAAAAAATACACTTATATCCACAGAAACGAGAATAAGTAGATAGATCTGCTCCCCTTTAATAAAATAAAAGATATAAAGACGCGTTACATGGGCTGGTATAAAAAAAAGATTTTAGAATATCTAAAGATTTACAAATCTTCCAAGTTTACCATTTTTTTAGGGTCGACTACTTTATCGAATTTCTCTTCAGATAGTAAGCCTAGAGACAAAGCAGCTTCTTTTAAGGTGATTTCTTCTTTAAAAGCCTTCTTAACGATCTGAGTTGCTTTATCATAACCAATCTCAGTATTTAGAGCTGTTGCAAGCATTAATGAATTCTTTAAGTGCTTTTGGATAACTTTATGATTAGGTTCTATTCCTACTAGGCACTTATTTTTAAAATTTAATGCGCCATCTGCAAGTAAACGTATAGATTGTAAAAGATTATAGATCATAAGCGGCTTATAGACATTTAATTCAAAGTCTCCGAGAGCCCCCGCAAATCCTATTGCTGAATCATTTCCCATAACATGAATAGCAAGCATCGTTAAAGCTTCTGATTGTGTTGGGTTTACTTTCCCCGGCATAATTGAAGATCCAGGCTCATTTGCTGGAATTATTATCTCTCCAATACCACATCTTGGCCCAGATGCTAACTGACGAATATCATCAGCTATTTTAAAAAAAGAACAAGCAATTCTCTTAAGAGCTCCGCTGACTTCTACTATTGCATCGTGAGCTGCTAGGGCTTCAAACTTATTTGGAGCCGAAATAAATTCATAACCAGTAATTTTACTGATTTCTTTTGCAACAGCCTTTGCATACTTAGGGTGTGTATTTATTCCAGTACCTACAGCTGTACCTCCTAAAGCAATCTCTGATAAGTGAGGCAAAGTATTTTTCAAGGCTTGCAAACCATGATCAATTTGGCTCGCATAGCCCGAAAACTCCTGCCCTAAGGTCAATGGCGTTGCATCCATTAAATGGGTTCTTCCCGTCTTTACAATTTTCATAAAATCTTTAGACTTAGAATGCAGGCCTTTAGAAAAAGCGGCTAAGCTCGGCAATAGATGCTTCTGAATCATTAGCATTGCTGCTATATGCATTGCTGTTGGGAATGTATCGTTTGAAGATTGGCTTTTATTGACATCATCATTGGGATGAATAGGCTTTTTTGAACCTATTTCACCTCCTAAGATCTCAATCGCTCTATTTGATATTACTTCATTAACATTCATATTGCTCTGTGTACCAGAACCTGTCTGCCATATGACTAGGGGAAAATGATCGTCTAACTTTCCTGTTAAAATTTCATCACAAACTTCTACAATGACTTTCATTTTGTCAGAATCTAGAAGTCCAAGATTATGATTAACAATCGCTGAAGCTTTCTTTACAATTGCAAAAGCATGAATTACTTCTATAGGCATCTTTTCAGAGCCTATTTCAAAGTTTCTAAAAGATCGCATAGTTTGAGCACCAAAATATTTGTCTTTAGGTACTTTTACTTCTCCTAGACTATCAGCTTCATTTCGAAATTCCATAACTTATCCCCTTCTTTTGGCTTTCAATAAAAAAGCTAGAATAAAAGCAGCGCAAATACAAATGCAAAAAGAGAAAAGGATTCCACAATTCCCAATGCTGCAAATGCTTTTCCTAATATTGCTGGCTGCTTGGCAGCAGCTTGAATTCCAGATGCTGCACATTTCCCTTGATAAATCGAAGAAACTAAAAATGCAATACCAGAAAAAAGCCCAATAGCGATTCCTGATAAAGGCGCAAGTTGTCCAGATTTAATTGCATTGGACATTAATATCATTAGTACAAAACCATAGATAGATTGGCTTGATGGAACCGCAGACATCCCAATGAACTTTCCATGGCCTTCTTCAACCCTTGCCATAACAGCATGTGATGCCATTCCTGCTATTCCACAGCCAATTGAACTACCAACACACCCTAATCCAAGGGAAATTGCCGGACCAACCATTGCATAATCAATCATATTTCACTCCTTATTGTTGTCACTTAATTTTTAGCAAAGCTAAAGGCTTATATAATTTTCCCCCTCCTTCAAAACAGTAATGGTACCATTCTAAAAAGTTAAGACGTAACCCATGGATAATTCCACCCATGACGCTTAAGGCAATATTAATCGTATGTCCTACTAAAATCACAATAACTCCAATCAAAATTCCAATTTCTTCCCCTAGACCGTTAAATGTAGATGCCATGATAGAACCTGCCAGAGCAAGAGCATATAGACGTAAATAAGAAAGCACATCAGCAAAAACCTCGATGAGACGCACAATTTCACCAAGCCCTTTTAGCTTATTTTGAATTATAGAGAGAACACATGCAATAATAATACCTGCATAAAGAACTTGCACACCAATATTTGATAATAATGTTTTGTCAAAGCCAAAGACAAAATGTAGAAAAGTAGTCGCATTGAGTAACTTCGGAAAGTATAAGTAACCTCCAATTAAAAAAAGCATCCAACCAAACCCTGCCCATGATTTAATAATATTTCTTAATAAGCCGAGAATAACGTGAAGGACTCCAACTAAAAGAGCAAATTCTAGCATGATATTATTAACAAACTTATCGAACAAAATATACACTTTATGAGAACCTTTCATTACAAAAGCGGAAGACAAAAAGCTATACGGCATCTTGACATATTCTAATTGAGGAAATTTTTTCACCCACCCTTGATAGACATCATCTTTAATCTGCAAATGGTACTCAAGCTTCTTTTCCACAACCCAGGTAAGAGGTGCGTATTTTCTAATATTAGCATCTAGACTAAAATCTATTCCAAAAAATGAGCTCGAGAGAAGTCCCCATACAAAACAGCTTAATCCTAAAACAATAACAAGCTTTAAAAATCTTTTCCCCATATCGGGAACATTAGGAAACTTGTATCTAAGAAATAGAGCTAAAATTAAAAATATCGCCCCATATCCTCCATCTCCAACAATAATTGAAAAGAAAAGGGTAAATGCCCAAAAGACCCATGAAGAGGGGTCTTTATCCGTTGTTGAAGGCGTATCATAAATACGAACAAGGTCTTCCCCAATCCTTGCAAGCCCACTATTTTCTAAATGCGTTGGAATTTTATCAGTTTTTTCAACTTCAACTTTTTCAAAATGTACAGAAAACTTTTTTATTAACTTTTGCACTTTTGATATTTTGGATTTAGCAACCCAACCTTCAATAGCAAAAAGCATTCCATCTATTTGCTCAGAGATAAAGTCCTTATTTATCTTTAAGTTATGGATGTTTAATTTTGACACCAATAATTCTTTTAATAAATCGCGATAACAAGCAAGTTTTTTTAAATACTCCTCTCTTTCATGTATCTCATTTTCAGTTTCACTTTTTCTCACATAAAGCTCACTAAGGCTACTTTCAAAAAACATCTCAACCATGTTTTCATAAGAACTAGAGTTTGAAGAGTGATCACCAATTGCGAGATAATAGTCGAGATCATGTTCTGCACCGATATAAATAAGTTCGGGGTGGTCATTAATGTGAACTTCCTGAGCCTTTTTCGAAAAGAAGAATCTTAATTTTTTCTTGCCTATATCTTCGATAAATTTGATATCATCTAAAGAAAAATCCCCAAAAGGAATAATTCGACTGATTTCTTGATTTAAGATCCGGTTTTTCTCATAAAGCATCTCTAATTCTTCTTGAGAAGAGAGCACCTCTTCTCTAATATGATCCGCTTCATCGAGATTCGAATATTCTTCTTGTGGTATTAGGGGTTGTGAGCGTAAAACCTTAAGAGCTAAACTAATACGTTGAGCAACTTCTGGAATTTCTGGTTGAGTAGTCTTGGTTTGATTAATAAATTCTATGGCTCCAATTTCTTGAGCTCTTCTAAAAAAAAGCTCTTTTTGCTCTATAGGGCCTATAAATACATATTTCTCTACATCAATTCTCACAATAGACTCGCTTCTTTTTTGATATGATAATAGATTTGGCTACTTTTGCCTGACATACAGCAGCAAGCTGCTGATCTCCCAAAAATATTTTTATTTTTTTAATATTCTCGTAAGCTCTTGGAATCATTACTTTTTCAAAAAGATTTACCCGTATAGCAACCTGTCGACACTCTTTTTGCAATGCACGTAATTTTAGTTGTAGAACTTTAATCTTAGACTGAATAATCATCAATGACCTTAAACCTTTTTTAGCTATTTCAAGCCAAGAAGGAGTATCAAATAGGCTGTAGTTTACTTCTTCAAATAATACTTTTTCAAAAATAGGAACCTCTACTCCTGCAATATTTTCGTAGGTTAAATTGATTTTTTGCACTTTTGCTAACTTAGTTGGGTCGATATCAAAATGCTGAGAAAAGAGAAGGCTGTAATCGGAAATTTGATTGTATAAAGTGTCATATTTTTCTCTAAATTGCTTAATTTCGATCTTAACCTGATTGATTTCTAATTGTAACATTGCTTTTTTCAGCTGCAAAGTTGGAAGATATTTTTCTAACTGTAAAAGCTTATGCTGTTGTAATCGCAATTCGTTTTTTGTAAGTCTTAATTGAGCCATAAGTAGCTTACTCTCCCTCAGGCCAGTATTTTTTAATAAGAGAATCTTTTATTCCTACCTCTTGAGAAGTGAAACACTCCTCTAAAAGCTTCCACCCGGAATCTAACGAATTCTCTAGAGAAATATTCATCTCTAGATTCATCATGTTAGATTCAAAAAGCGTTGAAAAACTTAAAAGTTTTTCATCCCATTTTGAAAGTTTAAATCCCATTGCTTGGCGCTCTCTTGCTTTTTTAGAATCTGCATAAAGCCTAATCATATTATTTGCGAGATCTCCGTGATCTTCTCTTGTTACTTTACCGATTACTAATTGCTTTAATCGAGAAAGAGATCCAAAAGGATCAATATGACCGTTGTGAAGATAGAATTGCCCTTCAGTAATATATCCCGTATTGTCAGGAACAGGGTGCGTCACATCGTCACCAGGCATTGTAGTAACCGTTATAAGAGTAATGGATCCACTTCCATCAATATCAACTG
>WNLI01145380.1:0-10071 GCA_025802215.1 Wirenia argentea
TGCTCTCCTCTCAGCCGCTTAGATTGTTGGAACAATGCTTTAGACCCCTGACAAAAGAAAAGAAGGGGGGGGGGGGGGGGGAGACGCCCATACCCCCTGGGTTGTCGTCCTCGTAAATGGTCATACCACGTCCTGACGATCATCCCCCCCCACCTTTTACAACAAATCTACATCCCTGATGGATATCATATTATCGAATATCACACGGATATCATAAATTATCATAGGATATCACATGGATATACGGATAACAGACCACAAGTTGTGTAGATTGTCATCACGGTACGTGTATCTGTAGCTACTGGCAGTGTACATTAGGTGTAGTAGGACGGCCTCGAACCGCGAGCTATATGGACGGGCAGCCCAGTGTTGATTTTGCTGTGTGTGGACATTATATGATATCACATAGATATCATATCACATGGATATCATATCGGATATTACATGGATATACGGACATCATATAACAGACCACAAGTTGTGGAGTGACTGGAACGAATGACGGATCTGCAGAATTGATATTACGAGTATCAGATTCTGTTGGTTAGCGACGCACGGACACCACGTGCGACGAACGAATCAATGTGTGTTTGCAGGGAAGATATCGAAGTTCAGATGGATGATTTATAAATAACGAAGTGGTACTACCACACCAGTGTGGACTAGCATAATAGTCTACTGAGGGTGTGCTTTCTGTGGTGTCCTTAGGCAAGGTCTCTTTTGAAAATCACCGCCGCTGTGAACCAGATTATAATATGTAGACTGTTGAAGCATCAAGTGAAGGTCCATGGCCATGCATTCGTGCGGTTAGGCCTAATTCCATCATCATTTTGTATGATGCACTTGTCAGTACTTCGATGACAGCATGCCGCCATTCTTGTCTGTCATGGGTTAGAGTTCTTGCATACCCGTTGTTCATACCCATCCAAGTTTTTACATTGTCCGTCCAAGTCATGCGTTGGCGACCGCGAGATCTTTTACCCTCGACACTCCCCTATTTAAGTGTATTAATCTAGGCTATAGCCTAATCTCACGTCTGAAGGGTTTCTGAGGACCGTAAACAGACATGCCCTCCTCAAGTAACTCGGTCGGGTCGCTATAGTTCATGTGTGTCAGGCTTTTGGGGAAGCGATTGAGGGTTGTGTAGCATTTGTTATACTTGGGTGGTGTGGATATCGGTGCCAACGGTTCCAGCGAATACCGAGACATATTCCTGTATACTGTATATCGTCTTATGGAATTAGACTACAACTAAATACACAAACAGGGTGTGTGGCTTTGTGAAATTGTTGATTTTTGTGACCGATCTCGCTTGTGCAAAAAACCACAACGTCAGAGCTTGATTTAAAGCTGAAGTCCAGTTTTATTTATTTTATTTAACTCTTATACTCAATGTGAGTTTAGAGTATAACAACGTACATTTAAATGTTGGACGCATAAACCCCAGAAAATATGCACAGAAAATATGCAATAGGCCCTATGCAATATAAAGATGCAGCATCAGGTTGAACACGCAGCTAGCTGGTTACTGCAGTATAAAATCCGGACTTGTATTTTATTTTGTCAGTTGGAGTCCAACTGTTGGTCTGTGAATGCCGAGCTGTATAAAACTGTATTGAACGTATTATCAACTGTATTATTCATACCGATTTAATTATCTGTTCGCACATAGCCTACCTACACTACGAGACATTATGGCACCATTGTGACACCATTATATTCGAGTCAAATATTGGCTAATTGATCTATTTTATGAATGACACAGTCATGTGACATGTACTTCCTGGTTTTTCCACGTTTACGCGAAATCAATGGCAACAGTCACACGGGACATTTGACATTTCGCAATACTATACCTAGTCTTGTTACATAGGCCTCTATAGCGTTTTGGTGTATAATAGGTACTCGTGTATAGTCTATTTGTGATCCGTGAATTTATGATCACGAAAAGTGCGTATTATTAGGCTAGGCCTTAATATTTTGATGACTAAACAAGTACATCAATTTCGCCATGTATTATACTGTATGCAAGGCAAAAAAGAAACGCCCTTTTATATAGGCTGGTATATAAATGTAGTGGTATATCGTGAGTCGCGAATATAACCAATATATAGGTAAATTAGCCTATATCTACATGCATGTTTTATAAAGAGTGTTCTGAACTTAGGTTGCCCTTATTACGCACATTTATTTAATACTTTGTATACAGTCTGTCCCAGAAAAAACCTGGAAACAGAATGTCTGCACATATTATGCAAATCTCAGTAGGCGGGACCACAAGTGTGATATATCGTTTTAAAGGTACGAACATCAGCTTTCCAGTGATGTATTACGGCACGATTTGTATTTTCGAGGTTATAGGCCAAAACTTGAGGCATACGCGAAGTCGTCTTTTTTCCACTTTCCAATATTATACTACTATTTGGCAACGCCATAGATGTAAGATTAATATACGGGATTCATAAGTGTGATATGTTGTTTTAAATATATGATCGTCTGCTTTCCAAAGTCTGTTCAATTATTTCAGTGCAATTTGTATTTACTGAGTTATGTGCAAAAAGATGAGGTTTACTCAGAATAGGATTTTTTCAACTTTCTTAATGTTAAGCATACCTCACATTTGTCCATATAACTCGTTAAACACAAATCTGACCTAAATGATTGATTCATGTTTGGAAAGCTGATGATAATACCTTTAAAATGGTATATCACACTTCTGATGATGTTTCTAATAGTGTCCAATATTAACAATGAACAATTTCTGTCAAATTCGAACAATCAGCCCATTTTCGACAGTTACATCTTCTACCAAGTTGTAGTCAACGTTTGGCCCCGCCTAAAAACAATGTAATATAATGAAGTGGAAAAATACTACTTCGAACAGCCCTCACGTTTTGGCCTATAACTTGAAAATGCAAATCCTACTGAAATCATTAATAGGCTACATCGTTGGAATGCTGAATATCGTACCTTTAAAACGATATATCATACTAAGTCTTGTGGTTCCGCCTACTGAGATTTGCATAATATATATATACAGACATTCTGTTTCCGTTTTTTTCTGGGACAGACTGTATACATGTCATGTTTTGTTTAGTTTGTACGTTTACTGTTATTGCTTGGATTTTGGGTGTATAGGTTATGATGCAATAGTGCAACAGGCTGGTTCAAATTACATGGCCGGAAGTACATGCATTATCCCCATCTCCTGGTAAATATGTAGGTCTAGGCTAGGTATACACAGCATAAGGTTACCCTATACGGTATGTAAAATAATGTTTACGTTTATAGTCTGAAAATGTTTATGGTGGTATACCACTTTGATATTTCACAATTTCACCATTCCATTATGCTGTAACCAAACAGTGATACACAGTGAAGCAGCAAACTGTTACATAACATATTATT
This sequence comes from Wirenia argentea, assembly GCA_025802215.1. Taxonomy (NCBI): domain Eukaryota; kingdom Metazoa; phylum Mollusca; class Solenogastres; order Pholidoskepia; family Gymnomeniidae; genus Wirenia; species Wirenia argentea. The sequence continues at coordinate 3,409 of WNLI01145380.1, forward strand.
ATACAACACCAATTACATTTAGATCTAATGTCTCAAAGTACAGTATGCCCCATATCATGTATTATAATTGAATAGGCTACGGTACTCAACAACTTAAACTGTATAATAATATCACCGAGATCTACTGTATAGTGGGCCTACGGGTTTGCCCCAACATAATAGAGTCAAAATCGTGACTTTATAATGTTGTTTTCATATTATTATGTGCAATATGTAGCATATAAATCATCATTTTCTATTGGAGACATGTCAACTGTCAAGTCATTCGAACTGCGCTCGTTTCATATATAATCTGTAGTCTGTTACAGTACCAGGCGTAGACATTACGATATCTACGAAGTGTCAAAAGTCACCACTTTTCCTACTATTAATATAATGCATAGGCATGTAATAAGTCATATCACAATACAATATACAATATACATATATACAGTAGTAATATATGACTATATGTTAGGCTATAGTATAGGTCGTTCTATATATTGAGGAATAATCGGAGTTTTTGAGTAAAACCCAAAATTTCCCAGGCTGATTCGCGTTTCCCATCATAGATCGGGACCTTTGCTTTTGGCTGTGAAACCTACAGCTAGGTAGTGATGTGTAGTGAAGCACCCGAACAGACAGCTCACGAGCTCAGACCTATTTTCCATGCATGACTCAAAGACAAAGGGAAGAAGTAAGAAACTCTAGTGATGCATAGTGAAGCAATGAACAGGCAGCTCACAAGTTCATATCGATTTTCCCATCTTTCATGACTCGAAGACAAAGGGAAGAAGTTAGAAACATTTCCAATACACTCATGTTATATATAGCCACATGAACTCTGTTTCTATTTAAATAAATTCTAGAAACAGGAAAACAACGCCCAAGTTAGCCCGGAACCGGTATGACACAGCGACCACCAGGAGAGGTCATCGAATTCCCCTTGAAAATGTCTTGTTTCGACGCCCTTTCGCGAGCCTATTCTACGGAACAGAAGTTCCCAAGCATTTCATGCCACGGTCACGTGACTGTTTTAATAACTATGTAATGTATGTTCTTCTTCAGAGTCATGGTTGTCGGTATCTTCTTTCTCTTGTTGGCGACGACGACGGTCGTATTGGCAGCAGACAACACGTCTCATGGTTCAACTGTCGGAACTGAGTACGTCCAACGATCAGGATCGTGGAATAACACAACTCATCTGATTCATGATCGCATTAAACCGTTTATGGAAACAGGGTACGAAAATGGATCTAGATCACAAGTGGTTGACAGAATACCCCCAACAGACGATGTGGTTCCTAACCGAAGTGAATCACAACCGCATAACACAACACCCAAAGTAGGACTAACACCAGTTATTGACAGAACGCTTATTGATGAAGACAATTCAACGAACTCCATACCACCACAAATATCGGTAAATCATACCAAAGAATCAACCAAAGATAATCAATCACCAACAAACACTGTCTCAGTAAAACCATATTCGCCAATGAAATCAACCAAAGAAAACATAGCACACCAATCAGTCTCTGCTGAAGCACATCTAGTCAATACACCACATCAATCAGCAACTGTGTCTCCAAGTCGGCCAACACACACTGACGGGACAGTTACAGAACCCAGAAAACACCCCACCCAAACGCACCCCTTCACGCCACCAGATGGTTGTCGATACGTCCACGGGGCACGTTGGGATCTATTCTGTACCGGACCGAACAATTGGTCCATTTTCACACGATTCCCGCCTCATATCCGCAAGTTGAAAATCCAAAACGTCGACGTCAACAACGCGGTTTTATCGCATATTTTACTGAACTTGACGTATCTAAAAACGTTGATCGTTGCGCGAACAACGCTTGAACATCTGAATGCGAATTTATTTGTGGGTCTCCACGGTTTAGAGGAATTACAATTTATGTCGAATCGCTATCTCACTGTTGGACAGAGTTATAACACCACGTTTGTGAATTTACCACATTTGATGCGACTTCGGTTAACCGAAAGTGATAACGTTAAACTCCATGATGTGTACGTTATACTAAAAACTGCGAACTTCACAAAACTCGACACCCTTGTCCTAGACGCTATCGGCGTGTCATCCATGGTCACCGAGCGTTCAATCCTCAAGCCCGCGTTCTTAAAAACATTGAGGTATTCGCCGATAAGACGTCTAGTTTTGTCCAATCTTCTCATCTCGTCCGTTTTGCCTGGCTTCAGTCGCTACATTCCTGGTGTGACGTGTCTCAATCTACTGGGCAACTTCATAACGGCGACGTTCCAAGCTATGGCCGAAGCAACTACCGCTCTTCGACAAGTTCGGACAATAAATATCGCCTTTCAGGGATCGACAAGTCGAGAAGGACGCGATGCTGATCTGAGAGACGTGTGCAGAGAACCAATGTCAAATAGAACAGAAATACGAGAACTTGATCGTGAACTTGTGAACGAAACACAGGCCCTGTTGGATGATATGTGCATGTGTCCCACGATACTGTGGCTTGATCCGCAATTGCGTTTCTTATACATGCACGACTTATTTCATGGATTATATTTAGATACCGAAATGTCCAATTGGTGTTTTCACTACGACAACAATGTCCGTCTACTGGATGCCCACAATGATGATTACAACGTGTCAATGGCGATTGTAGGACTTCTGCGTCTAGAATTCATAAACCTTATAGGTAACAAGTTCTACTATGTTCCTCATCGGTCACTCTCGCATTTTCCTGCCCTACGAACTCTACTAGTTGGACGTAACAAACTTGGGCCATGGATAGCTGAAGGAAACGCAACCTTCACATTGGCACAGCTTCCAAAACTGTCATCCATTGATTTGTCATTCAACAATATCCGAAACATTTCTTATGGCGACTTGAAATACTTATTCGGAATGCAATGGTTGAACCTATCTGGCAACCATTTCATTGCGGAAATGCTGGATTTTGATATTCCACTGGGTTTCATACATTTGAATCTCGCAGGGAATAAGTTAGCGTATCTACCGTCGCGATTTCGACACTCCGTTGACACGCTATTAGTACAACCTGGGCAACACATGATTGACATGAGTAACAATCCTCTCCAGTGTACATGTGACACGATCGACTTTGTCGAATGGTTCCAGAAAACCGTGAATCACTTTGACAACGGTAATGATTACTGTTGTGAAATGGTTAAAGGCACCTCTAGTACATTTGTTCGGCTGATAGAAGTTGACATTCCCGAATTTCGGCGACAATGTTCGTCAGGAATCCTAAAGATCATCATCATTTCATCGACATGCGCGAGTATTGTATTTCTCGTTACTGTCATCGGACTGGTCTACCGTTACAAGCACCACATAGGTTACGTCTTTTTTCTGGGTTATCTCAAATACAGGACGGTGAAACTTGGTAGTGATGGGTGGCAGGTTCTTGTAAATGAAGAGGATTTCGATGCTGATGTGTACGTTGTGAACAGTCACGACGATCGCGAGTTTGTCATGCTTCAGCTGAAAGAGGAACTCGAAAGTCGCGGGTTAACTCTTTGTATTGGCGAGGAACAGTTTCCAGTGGGAGCTCTGATACCCGAAACGATCGTTCAAGCCCTGAAAATGTGTCGTGTCGCGCTTCTCATCGTGTCGTCCAGCTTCGTCCAAAGCGCTTGGTGTGATTTCGAGATCACGTGGGCGTTGATCCTCAAACGTAAGGTTTTGGTTATCTCCCTTGATGATCCTCCCTTCCGAAAAATGCCGCCATCTTTGATGTATCTCTATCGTCGTCAAACGCGAGGTTGTTACCCAATAAATTCAGACGATGATCCTGGCGCTAAGACGAGGTTCTGGAATATGATGGCAGATAGTCTGAACAACTTGAAGGATACGCAGACGTGTAGATTCTGACTACCGCGATACGCACACTCGGTATGATGCCCACTTATTTTGTCATTTCATCCAAATGGGAGACACATTTTTTCTAGACCAGAAAAATGCCCTGAATTCAAAAAGTCTTACAAACATTAGAGTACTCAAGAAGTCACAAATCTAAGATGGCCGCCAAAATGGCCGAATTTGGTAAAAATCCCCCCTAAAGACTCATTATGTACACCACAATCGATAATTCTTTTCACAGGTGATATATCCCTGAAAAGCTCTTTAAATTTCCATTCTGGTGATATATCACATGTTTATTATAGCGTTATGAAAAAACGGTGGAGCCTTGGATATAGTAATCGTATATTCTTTACATTATGCCCATTTCAGTGATTTGATACCATCTTATGAAACTAGACAAGGAGTCCCCTATGTCGGGGAAGATGGATCGGAACATGTGAGTAAAGGGTGTGCTAAGGTATGACGTATAGGCCTAATATTTATTCCGAGGGGCGGACCTGCGGCGTTGCCATGGTAACGGGGAGTATACAACATATGCACAGTGCACACAGAACCAACCATGGAGTTATGAATGCCCATTTACGTCACGATACGCATATTATTGCACACGTGTAATATATTGTTGAATATATTACGGTAGGCTACGGTGGTGAGTGTATGGTGGTGTGTGTATATTGGTGCATGGGTGTATAGTGGCGTTGTGTTTTCTTATGTCTGTTCGTATTTTAGTTATATGAAACTAGTTTGTGGACATATATACAGTATAATTACAATAGAATACCAATTAAAGTAAATGATGATAACATTTATTTGTTTAATAAAGTATAACAATTGAAATTGCATAGGTCCTACCAAATGTAGGCCTAAATAACCAATGTATAACACGATTGATATAAATTATAAACGATGTATAATAAAGTTAAACAATGAGTAAACAACAATAATGTACCCAGAATTTAAAGTTTACAAAATCATAGGCTACAGTAAAAAAACATAAGTAGGCTACACTATAGCAACATTTTTTTCGGAAGATCACAGTTCTAAGAGCAGTAGGCCTATGTATCAGAGTTTATACTATTGTTATTTCATTTACATTATTGGTGTATGTAATTTCGAAAATCCCATTTATTTATTTACACTATATGACCAAAACCATGGTAGGATAGCCTATAACAGAGTCATTTAAGGTAGGACATCTACCCGCAAACAGTGAAAAATGGAAAATTCAAAATTTCTCAAAAAATAGTAATACACTATCAGAATACACCATTCTGGTGATTTTTTTCTAATGGGTGCATTCACAATGCTTAATTAACCCTTAATCATCCATAAAACTATGTGGACTATGGGCAATAATTTAGAGTTTCTATGGGTTACCATGGGCGTTGCTATGGGGTTGCCATGGGAAAAAATTTTCTAAAACATTCCGCTATCACAGTAGACCAAGAGTGTGAAGTTTCACCATAATTGCTTCAATAGTAATAGCATGAAACTCACTTCCATCACACATACCAACGCATAATGTATTCTTTAATAACATGTAAAGCGTTGTTTTCTGCCTACTGTTTTTGGTCAGTTTTAAAATTTTGAAACAATAATTCTCTTATGGAAATGGATGGATCTCTTTGATTTTTTGAATTTTTGCATGGTTATTCTACAATGCCTATTACATGTGTAACATGTCCGTTGCATTTTAGTTTTTTGAATTATTGCCTAGATGATTTACTATAATGGGTTTTGCACATGAATTGTGCAGAAAATTGTGATGTAAATGATGTAATAAGCCGCCATTTGGAAAATATGAAAAATTTCAAAAAAGTAAAATGCAACGGACAAGTATAAATATATTATGTACAAAACTCCCAAGTTTCATTTTTCAACGATAGCTATATACGTAACGAGAAAAGTTGTACACTTTTTCAACTTATGGCGGCAATCTTGGCGGCCATTTTGAATTTGTTGAAAAATTTTACGAAAAAAATAATTTGTCCTATGATGGTCTTTATATTGACACAGGAACTTAATTTAAACATGCATTATTAAGAAAAGTAGTTCCAACGTAGATGTCCTACCTTAATCGACACGATTCAACAAGGCCTTTCGGGTGCGGGTCTGCAGGATCGCGCCTCGGCTGCCCATTCAAAACAGGGATTTTACCCCAAGCTTACAAATCCGCATTTGAGACATTTGTACCACATGATTGTGGCAACATGGACAGCCGTGAAATTGCAATAGGCCTATACGCATTTATAAATTCAAACGTTGTTTTATATGATCGTTATTGTTTACTTTTCAAATACAATGGGTACTGTATAAAATAACTGACACTTACCAATATCAGAACGAAGGCGAAGTAAACAAATTTTGCCATTATTTGGATGGAAAAGTTTATCTTAAATTACCCAAAAAAGTCAATCAAAATTCTACCAACAAGGGTAACGTATAATATGGCCTAAAATCCTATATGTACAGAATACATTAGGACCATGTAGGACTTTTGTATTGCTTGTAGACGATGCACTCAAGACTAAAATCGGCAGGGTTGCCAACCCCCAGGGTTGGCAACCCGGGTGATAATGTGTAGGCTATAAGGGGTGTGAGTCAGAGAGGGGGGCTGTGCCCCCCTTTCTGCAAACGGGGGGTGCGGGGGTCCTCCCCCGAGATTTTTACGATTCTAGAAGGGCGGAGAGGCACTTTCCCAGGTTCTGGAGGTCGTTTTTGGCGGTCTCTTGTCTCCAGAAAAATGATTAAAATCGTCAGTTTACACATAAAAAGCTGTCTTGTTTTTCACTCCAAAATCG
>WNLI01145391.1:0-10069 GCA_025802215.1 Wirenia argentea
GTGACGGCCACGGTCCCGGTTGAGCTTGGGGTTCGTCGCGTTGATGTGGATAGCTTCTGCGACCCCTCGTTCAAACCCTGTAGTATCTGGAAATCTAGAAAATTTTAAAATCTGAATCGGAGTGATGGACAGTATCTTAGTATTATCACAGTTCTGAACATCTGTCGGATCTTTGCTGAACACATTTTACTGAAACTGTGACGTGAGTTCTAATCATATCACCGCCAAATGTTTTTCATCAAGACAGTCCCATTACACTGTAGCTTTCTAATGGAATTTGACTGGCTTCTTACCACTGTCTTTGGGTCTATGCAGTTAGCGAAAAGGGCAGTAAAGCATCTAATGAGTCATGGAAGATGGAAAAATCCTGCCCACTTCCACTTTTCTCCACATTCCTGTTTCCCCACCATCCACTTTCGGTGAGGTATGCGCATGGTCGATGTTTCAAAACCATGAGATACAGTTATTATCTGTCATTTTTATTCAATTTGTTTAAGTGAATGTAATTGTCATCTTATTTAGCGATTGGAAATTTATTACACGAAATTCTGCATATTTTCCCTCCTATTATCGCCATGGTTGGACCCTATTATGGCCCCGTTTCCGCTTTGTCAAATTGTCATGAATTTGTGCTGACAATCATTGAGAAAATTAAGAAAAATAAATAAATTCAAAGATACAAATTTTGACAAAATGTGAACGATGTCACCGAGATATGTGCCGTTGCTATCTATTTTGCCAAACTTCCAAAAGGTGTGACTGTTGAAATAAAAAATGGAATCGCTATATATTCTGTCGATAGAGATCGTAAAATAAATAGAATACTTCATAGTTTCTCGTACTGTATGGCATATTTGCCCTTGACCGACGCATATTTGCCCTCGGCCTCCGGGCTAATATTCCGTCATTCGCGGGCAAATATGCAATATGAAATTCTATGAAGTATCCTCTATATATTTGCCAAATCTACAGGACAAATTAAAAGAAGAAGTAACAGAAAGAGAAACCCAAGAATGCCGAACAGCCAAGTTACTGGACGTCGTAGCGGAGATAGAAAACCGGTAAGTGATCGGGTGAGGGGGTGTGCCTTAATGTGATCGTGGCTGTCCATTTTGACAGATCACAGCCTTGTGAAATTGCAAGGGACATCGTACATCAATAACATTTACATTATTTCGTTGTATGCAAGATTGTGAGATTTCTTTGCGGGAGTTTGTTGCTGGGTTGCCCGAAGCCCGGCGCAACGGTGGCCCAGCGGCTACGGCGAAATGCAGATACGACGCAGCCAGTTGAGATCAGGCTAGTGGGGACGGAAAAGGTGAACGTCCGGAGCGACACCTACGAAATTCCATCCCTTTAACAGTGTCACCGCAGGAAGGCCCCTCAACACCGACACTAAAATAGCCTAGGTTTGATTGTCTACACGGTAAATCAACAAAAAATAGACATAATATTATTTTGATTAAACTCACAAGAGTGAGCCATAAAAATAGCAAAGCACTAAAACGTGCGGCATGGTCTACAGAATTGCATCTATAATGCAGCATATAAGCAAAAGTAACAAAATTGTGTACCAATGAATATTTAAATTGTAAACAAACAACTAAAGGTTGGTACTCATAAATATGGAATATATAATGAATTTTATATCACATAAATATATTAGCAAGTACATATGTTGAGAATATATTCTATGAAATATAAATTCATATTAAACCATTAATACCCTGTTCAAATATGTGTTAAATAAAGAATTATGCTTTTAAATAATTAAAATAGAATAACCTCCCTTGATAAATCACCAACCAAAAGAGCCATGGAAGAAGATTACAGTGAACATCAAACTTGGACAGTATAAAGTTGGATTTAGACGATGATACTGTTGCCGATATTATGGTTAACAATAAGCAATAGCCATTCTCACTCTCCATCGTGGACTTGGATTCACCTCCTAAAGCTGCATTTACACAGGGACACTGTTGGCGATATTACGGCAACCATCGCCACTTGCCATCGCAAACTTGCAAACCGGAGATTGATATTGGCGACGAATCGAGCGAAAATCATTCATCATCGATATTGGACACTGCTCAACATTTGTGGAACACATCACCACTTTGAACAATGATTGACCAATGAAACGACTATTAATTTTATTTGACGCAGTCAATTTAAATTTGATTGACAGCTGCGTCGCTAAAATGCAGTGACACAAAATATCACCCAATTCCCACCTTGTAAAAATTGATTTATTTGTATAAATGGATGATTTAAAATCACTGTCTGCATGTGCTTTTAGTGGCAATAGATATACACCAGGGGTGGCCAATTAGATTTTCCCGCGGGCCGGATTTGGACAGTGAAAAATGTTCGCGGGCCAACCGTATATAATGTATCCACTTCTTCCCATCTCCACCCCCGGAGGGGAAATTTTTTTAATATGCATAATACTAAGATGCCAGCAAAACACTTCTATATTATTATGTAGTCGACGACAAGACAGTATAGTTTATTCTCGGCAAAAATCCCAAGTTTATGACAGTATCGTGAGTATGCTCAAATGCCTCCTAATGCAACCATAAGCCAATTTTGTACTTCGGCCTATCCTCGCCGTGTGCCACTACTTCAGAATTGGTTGTGCGTGTATACTAGCTGGTCTAGGCCAGTTGTCGTCTATAATTGGTTGGCCAATTCTCAATCACATGACAAGACTCCTCCCAGGTTGCTTTCAATCATAGGACAACAACCTAAAAGACTACCTACCACCCGCAGAGACGTAGACGCGACGAAAGTGATAGCCTAATTGCGTAATGTTTAATCACGGGTGTGGCTCGATGGAGACGATGAACTGAACAATAACTGGATAATGTCAATGGCACCTCTATATTAGCGTTAGAGTAAAAGTAGTGGGCATTATCGTACACAAGACACTCGTCGGTCAGTGAAAATATAGCACATTTGAAATTTCAAATTGTAAAGATAATTCTGGCGTACCCTATATCCTACGTTAGTTTTAAATTTGTATTGAAGACACGTGCCGCGGGCCGGATGACAAGACGCCGCGGGCCGGATTGGCCCGCGGGCCGCGGGCCGCCATTTGGCCACCCGTGATATATACAATAAATACACACAATAATAGTTACAGCCACGCTTGTAATTAGAATGTTTCCAACTCGTAGATAATTCATGCCTGTGGTCCACCGAAAAACTTGTTATCGTCGGCGTCAGAAAAGGTGCCATTGTCTAATGACCCGGCTGTGGTTACACACTTTCACTGTGTGAACGCTTTAGCGGCAATTCAATTCCAAATCAGCGATGAAACGTAGTGATGGTTTCTGTAATATCGGCAACCTATCTTCGTGTAAACCCAGCTTAAGCATTCACGGCGCAACCATCGCCGTCGGAGGTATTAGGTATAACGGCGAAAATTGGGTGATTTTTGTCTAATGTCTATATTTTAGCAGCGCAAAACCAAACATTCCCTAAGGACGTGCTTCTAATTAACTCTGACATGTTAGCTCGTGCCTCCAAAGGCCCTCCAGCGCCTACACCAACCACAGAGTTATGCTGGTGTCGGTACCTAAGTCAAACCGTACCAACCGCAACTTACACAGCATAGGGATCCCCGACAGTACTGTATCCATAGCAGACTCTTCCGTTTCTATTAGGTTGGACAACCGGACTACCTGGAGAAAACCACCAGACGTGGGCAGATTATTTTCCAACCATCTTCCATGACTCGCAGACAACGGGAGGAAGTCAGTAGAATTCCTGCTAAGATGACTAAAAGGGTCCCCAAACGTTCAACCTGGCCATTGAAGTAGTGAAGGCAAGTAGGGGTAAAGTTTCTTGACCAAGGAAATTCCAGTAACACACGGAAAATGACAAGTATTCCACAGCTCAGGCTATCGGAGAGTAGTCTACCAACGAGCTACTCCCCACATCCTGGTTACATTAGTGACTAGTAAATAAGTGCGTAGAGTTCACTCACCTTTTCAATATGTCGCACAAGCTCATTCTGTTTGTTGAATGTCAGCTCACAGTCGATCCAGAGACAGATGTGTGCTTTGTTCTCATTGTCTTCCTCGTCATCATCAGCTATGGCAGCAATGTCACTGAGACCTGGAGTATCAACTTGGTGACTGTCAACAGACTTCACTGATGGAACTCGGTAGTTAGCGAAAGGCTGGTTGTCACCTGTCATCTGCTGCATTGCTTGAGTGTATGTCGGAGGATTACCTTCATCAATTGTTTCTTGTAACGACGCTCTGTACGATACATGTAATAAGTCCGCATTATGAACAAAATTTTGCACCATTTTAGTATTTGATTGTGATGAAGCACTATTTATAGTTTGTGATGTCGGGTGTGTGTTCGTTTGATTAAGGCTGTATGTTGATGTGATGTTATTGGTATGGACGGTGTTTGATATGTCTGTGATATTAGCAGCAATGTGGAGATTCATACCATGAGCCTCACTGTAGTATTGTTCCAGGAACGGTATATCATCTTGTGGTGCAATGATCTGGTTAGACATGAACTGTTCACGGCTCAGATCATGACCTTGCATCTCTAAAGCAGCCATGCTACACTCAGGACGAACATCCTCGGGTTCATGTTTTGGCTGTATGTTTTGATGGACACTAACCCCGAAGCGAACACCAGACGAGTTTGAGCTATTACTAAGTGATCGGATATTTAACAAATGTCCGTATGACCCGGAAAATGGCGATGACTTCCCGGACGAAGTCTGAGATCCTGGAAGGTGTAATGCGGTAGGCGACATGCGAATGATTGATGCGATATCCATACCAAGTTCTACGGATAACGGTGACTCGGACAGCTGACGTTTGAGTGACATACGGAAATGTGTATTTCCAGATGGTCGTAAAGCAGTCCCACAGATAGTGTTCAGATACCCCACATTACTACCCGAGACACTTGAGTTCGCTGTGTTTTCACTGTGAGATTTATGGTGATCTTTGTTTTTAGTTTTATCAGTTACCGCGGGAATGCGTTTGTAATGACCCCAGTCAACTTTACCCGATGATACGGGTGATGGTTCAAGAAACATGGCTTTCCTCGATCCACTGAACGCAGATGAGCCCATTTCTGGTGTACTTGACTGGGGGGAGAGTATGGGAGTGTGTAACACATTACGGCTATCTAAGCGAACGCTAGATATGTCACTGAGAGCAGGAGTCAATGTCTGTAGGTGGCGATCTGATGTATGGAAGTTGGCACAGTCGGTCTTCGTGGTGGCATGTTTAGTGTTGGATGAGTTGTGGTTAGGACTGAGCTTGTTACTCCCCTTCCCCATGAGGCTGATACATGTCGGGCCGAATGGATTCTCTGAAAACACACAGAAATATGACATTGTGTATTACAGTTAACAGACAATTCAGGGATTTTGATGCAAAAGTGCCAGAGGTCAAGCCATTTAGCGTATAAAGTGTGACATCATGACTTGTATTTGTTGTCCTTCATAGTATACTTTGTGTGTCTAATAATATACACAGTAGTACATACATCAAAAACTAGCCTCATACATTCATTGGTTGACCTATGGGCGAGATGGGCGTCCTTAGCCATGGTGAAGGCAATCCATCTAGGAGAAAGGAAAACTCTGATATAAAACCTCTGCCTTTGGACGGGAAAGGTTTGAATTTGCCACAAACCTTTTATTTATTTACTTTTTGTGGCAATATTATCCTTTATTATGCGCTTTAATGGCGGCCCTTGTCCCGGTTCATGACTGGCTTTCTGGCAAACAGAGAGTTGCAGGCTCGGGTCCCGTTACAGGTATTGATTTTTTCAGTGAAATTTTGTCATTTTCATAGAAAAGACTTTTTAAGTAACTACTTATGTATTGATCATATTTAATTCATTTCACAACACCGAACAGGATCTAACGGATAAATTCCGGTTTCATTATTGTCAGGATTTATTGATATTTGATATGCGATACCATTTTTATTGTAATTGATACACGATCGCTATTATTGGTCGCAATAATTATTAATCTTTTGCGATCAACAATATACATATCTATAAAATAGCCATATCCTTTTACTTGATACTTATAAGGCTGTAAATAGGGAGTTAAGGGAAGTGTTTTATTATTAGAACATTGCTGTTAAATAGTGTTGATAATATGTACAAATAGAGGTAATGTTTGTTGTCATTGCTGTTCCTGTTTAGGCATGCGAGACAATATTTCAAAGACTATGTATTACAAAATATGATAATGTTGAAAGTAAGCAAAAAAGGGTATAATGTGACACTTTCGATATCCATACCTATCACATGTTAGCTTAAAATGGGACTACATGACCGTTCTATAAATTGGACGACACTGCTCTTTATAGCTACTAGTCATTGGTACGTGGCCTAGCATCGAGAACGGCATCAACAAAGATGTTCATGCGAGACACTTTGTTTAAGTCCATGATTGCCAAAGACGTATTGATACATCAAAAACATACGGGATATGAGGGTACCGACAAACAAATTGGATAAAAGAAGCCACGCATATACGACGAAACCGACCATACTTGGACCGAGAGGAGAGGGGGTATTTTTAAGTCACGTGTTGGACAGTAAGTGAAGTGAAGTAAGGGACAGTGTCATTTCACCACGACCAGATGACGTCAGCTCACGTTTTAGCGCCAAAACCAACAGAGCGCAACTGGCGAAATTCAAGAATCGCCAGTCCGACGAAGGCCTTTGCTAAAGGCTGAAACGTTACTAAATGTAAGTCAAATAATTAATGGTTGTGTACTAAAACTTTGTAATAATTAATAAAACAAATTAGAAACATTATATTTTGGATCTGGGAAAGGGTTGATTGCGTGACCTCGCACAATAGTCGTAATACACCAACTGCTGCCTTTGTCATAATATGTGTCACAGTTTTAATTAGTTACTTTTTGAAGCCTAGATAATGACAATTGTATCATTTATAATAGATATCATATTATTTATCAATATTTGCGAAAGGGAAGTTTATGTTGTCCTTCTTAGCTAATATGGCCAGAGATTACGAATATGTTCAAATGTTGAAAACAACAAATCTGCAGAAAATATTATGTCGGTTGAATAAGCTAAAGTAATGACTAGAGGATGATCCTACTAAGAATGTAAATGTGTAATAATTATTAATGATTAGGGCTGTTCTATTGAAGTGTTAGAGGTACAAAAGTACTTGGCAGTTGGCACACTGTCAGTGGAATAATTGCCTGTAATATAAGCTAATCTGTCTATGTGCAGTTTAACAAATGACGTCCTTCTATTGTGCAATTGACATTGTTAATCATACATTATCATGATAATGCGAAATTTATGTCAGTTATAAGATATGTTGAAGAGCCTTGATCCTGTCGCGTTATACATAGTGACGTGTATACTCTTATCAAATCTTTATGTACGAAATCATTCACGCAGAATTGCCATCAATTATTAATTTATAAATATATTAATTATTTGTGCAGTAACAACAAAAGTAACACTGGCATATAATATGTCTATCGATATCGGTTAAATTACTAAAGGATGCCATATCCGTCATGGGAAAATATTATGCAATTTGAATAATGTAGTCATCATGTTTACTGCATGTTTTTTTAATGCATAATAGTCATCATACACAAACTCACAACATAACATAAGCTTCCCGTGCCCTCGGCACTCTCATTGTGCTTTCGCACAGACATTGATCTAACATACATTATAGTAAAAAAATTACGCCGTTTCGGTATAAAGCTTTTTCAAGGCAAGAGTAAATAAAGTAGTACTAGTATGTATGAACATAAATATTGTATTAACATTATTCAAATTAACGTTAAACTCCCAACCAGTAATAGTAAAGGGCGAGTCACAAGAATATTATCACCCCATGGGATAGATACATCATATAACATGATAATATACATGTATGTATACCTTTGCTGGAGTGAGACTCTGTGAGCTGGACATTGCGAGACTGATTGTGTGATTGATATTTGCTTGTTTTACTGCCTGGATCATTGATGGCGGGGAATCTGACACTGCCCTCGCCAGAAGTCTTTGGGGGATTGGTGAGAGCCGGACTGTCAGCTTGGATACAGAGGGTGGGGATGGTGGGAGGTGGACCCTTACTCGATGGGATGGATGCCTGGTGGTGTTTGATCTCGGGTATAGCCACATTCTCCCTTGCGTCAACTGAGTGCTCTGAATGTCCCGATAGTCGGCTGTTCATGTTACTGCAACAAAAAAGGTCAAGGTGATTGAAAATTATTATTCGTCTTTCACGGTGAACACAGACTAATAGTATCACGTGAGAGATGTGGCATGAATGTGGCATCTATGAAAGACTGGAAAACCCAGAACGGAACAGTAACTGTTACTAACTTATTACTACACTTTCAGCTCTCGCATACATGGGATCATCAGTACACTATTGGCGAGATCTCATTATAGTGCTCTAGTTTCGATGGTCAACTAGGACCCCTATGCAGAGCCCATCAACAATAAAGCAAATACAGTTTATTGCTCCAGCAAAAAAACCAAAATAAAACAATTCAAAATGTAGTCTGCTTGGAGAGCATTTTTGTATTTTTTTCTGTGTAAACAATTTTTTATATTATCACGAACCAATATGACACATTTTTTGCTTTCAAGTCAAGTAGTTAGCTTAGGTTGTGAAGTACAAAGTTGTGTATTACAACTGTTAGTAGCCTTTTATTAAATTCATATTTACCGAAACTGAGGTTTGAACCACGTACTAAGATACAGAATTGTTCAAATACCATAAACCCATAATAGTGTACTCCTTGTTCATTATCAATAAAAATTGCTTCTTATTACAACAAATCGTTTTTGTAAGTCAAAGAATAATTCTATTAAAATTATAGAAAAGCAAATTTACACATTGATCTACACTAGACACCTAAACACTATCAAACAAAACACACGTAATCTTTCTAGCCTACAAAAAAAAACAGATACGAGCAGCACCCAAACAACAGTAGACACTTATGGTGACACCAAACGTTAATGACATGAAAGCACGAGGTGGCACAATGACACAAATACACGAATCACGACTGATCACAGACCGTAATATCTATATAAATGATTTGTGCCCGCACTATTGGCGTTAATCCAATACTTAACATGTAATCAGAAGTCATAAATTACAACGGCATTATTACAGAGGGTCTTAATTGCGGCGGTGTTAGTCGCTCATATAACAAGTTGTATACATGTATAGATCGCCGTTTATGACTTTATGCCTATTTCTCACAACATCCAATTTTTTATGCCTCGTGATGCTATACAGGGTACGGTAATTGGTTTACGCATAATGTGATAAATGCCCCTTTCTGCTCCATAAAAGGACGCCATTAAATAGAATCATAAGTTTATGACAATAACGATTAACTACAAAGGTAGAGTGGGTAGTGATTTGGGACCTACGTCACTACCTGACGACTACACAACATTCAACATGTCTCTATAACTCGGCCTAATCATGTAGAAAATCATATCAGATCTAAGTCATTCTATACACTGTACACAACACTCATTGCTAACCATAATTACACGATTAAAACATAATAAAGTATTGGTTACTATTATGGTTAGTTATTTTTTTTATTGTCACGATGTTATTTACTATTTAATAAAGAGAGATTACATAGTCAATGATACCCAACCCAACCAGGTCAACTCGTCCATCAGGGGAAAATTGTACCGATTATCCCCCCCCCCCTCCTCTGCCCCTGGTGCTTTGGCTTTAGCAAGATAATCATTCTTTTACATTAACTCTTTGACTGCCGGGATAATTAATTGCATCTTCTCATGACGTATATATACGTCTTTGGCAATCAAGGAGTTAAATGCCGGTTCTCTACTTTCTAGCCCGATTCTGAAAGTTTGTTTTTATAGCTTAACAACACCCTTTCCCAATCACCCCTGATTTCATTTTTGTCAACGTCAAATATTACGCAAACCATTTCCAAAAAAATGAAAAGTAATGGTCCTGAGACTTCCGGGTTTATCGAATTTTCCGTAAAAACGTATTTCACCT
>WNLI01145402.1:0-10068 GCA_025802215.1 Wirenia argentea
GTCTCGGCGGAACATGTGTAGTGAGATTGACCGATATCGAACGTTCCAGTTCCAGTCCTAGTTCTAGAAACTTAAAATCCGTATTGTAAGGTTAACAAACACACACCTGCATGTATAGAGCAGTGAGATGGCAATACGGATCTGAGCAGCGGTGTCTGACACTGCTAGGAGTCGTTCTACTGAACCAACATGGAACCATTCTAGAGTAGACAGCGCCTCCAGAAGTCTCCCACCTGCTATTTGGATGTCCTTGTCTACCAATGTCTCTGTATACCAGTCAGCATAACTCGTGGTTGAGGTATCAATTGTTGATGATTGAGGGTCATCAGGGAAAGGTAATATGTCAGAGTGAGGTATAGATTCGGTTCTCTTCGGCTTTCTTTTGGTATAGTGATATTGTAACATACGAGATACCACCAACCGCGAAGTTTCTATCGTAGTCAAGTTCTCAAATAACAAACGGTCAGTCATTAATTTTTCTAACACACGGACTAGTTTTGGTTCAAAAGATTTGGATTTTGTTAAATAGTCGATCATACATGACATATGTTCACTTGTGACAAGGCATATATTGTTCGTGTTATATGATATCGCTGCAAGAATCGATATAATGTTGCTCTCAGTTTTTGTATCTTTTACATTGTTTCTTGATTTATCATCCCCAGTTTTTGTATCTTTTACATTGTTTCTTGATTTATCATTCTCATCCGATTTGTCAAGTTTAGAAGAATCGATTAAAGCATTTTCACTGCCATCTACTAGTGTTGTACATTCAGTTAGAGTTTCTACTTTAACATCAGAAACATTGATGTCATTTTGTTGGCAAGCCTGAATATAATGCAAGACATACGCATCTTTATCATTGACATTTTGCACATTGTTTAACCTCTCAACTTGCTCAGTTTGTGAATTATTATTGTGTAGCCTCACTACCTCCTCATCCTCCTCCTCTGATGAATACTCATCAATAACAGACGATTGGAAGCTTACAGGTGAATAGCTGGAGCGTGAACATAGAGGACTTGCGACAGGACCGTAAGTCCGACAGGGCGAATGGTGAAATCTTGGTAAGGATACATTACTAAGTCTTTCTGGTGACATTAAATGTGTGTTGGTTAACGGACCATATTTATCTGAACATTCATCGTGTACTTTGTAATCTATATCACGATTCTTTTCTACTTCTGCAAGATACGTGGGACTGTTGACTCGTAATACGGCTCTCTCCTTGTCTGTCATTTGACTATCGGCACTTGTTGGTGTACCAGGGTATTCTTCAGAGTTATCATAGTTCATGTAAGACTGTACTGTGGAAAAAGCGGTTTCAATGCTCTCCAACTTATTACAAGAACTTTGTTTACAGAACTTGGGTTTATGTAACTCTTCAGAGTCCTCGCTATCACTTGAACGACACCGTTTTACCTTGTCATTAATAATGTGCTCATCCAAATCTAACTTTCCTTTGCTGGTAAATATATCCTGAATTAATTGTGAAGGTTCGAGTTGATGAAGGACAGTTGTACTGAAGTGACAGGCTCGCTGAAGGTGTGATAACAGGACGGTGACAAAACGGTTACAACATAACTCATTCACACTTGTTTCATCATACAGGAACCATGTAAGTGAGCTGATGAGGCGACGGTGCATTATCTCATACCGCTTCTCTGATAGATAGTCCATCGATTTAGTTAGGAAACCAGCCGACTGTAACCGGATACGACTCACGGCTTCTCTACACAAGAAACACAAGCCATTTATGACCTTGTAGCAGCTGAAGTCATGTCTGTTGTCACCATTGAGTATGTCCATGAGGCAGGCGATACCATCAGCATTGCCTATGGCCACTCTGGAGTCTTGGTGAGCTGTGAGGTTCAGTAAGAGCGTCAATGATGTGTCACTGCGGTCTTTGTCATGTGATCGACTCCATAGAACTAGTTGTTTGATTGCCCCCGACTTGGCGACTTGTGATGAGAATTCCACGGAACACCTGAAACAGTCAATAATAGGGTAGTCGATATTTATGGACGTTTATCAGCTATAAGTAACTAATTCCGGTCTGATCGTCTATCAATCAAATATAGCGGGATAGATATGTAACATGACTTCTAAAAGATGCATGGTACTGCAGGAAAACATGAAAATTTGTACTCTGGGGTTTTAAAGTATGCTAATTCGATCTAGACCCGGAGGCTTTTGATCCGACTGCAAGTTCTGACATAATTTGCATAAAAGTGATATATAATTTAATATAGAGTTGCTTCCCTTGAATATGTAATAAATACATTATGCAGGCTATGGCAGTATGTGTGGCACTGGGCGTGGTAATGTGTGTGTATGTAGTGTGGGATGTGGTAGTGTGTGGTATAGTGTGTGATGCAGGGTGAGGTTACCTGTGTAGTGTGGGGTATGGTAGTGTGTGGTGCGGGATGTGTGATGGGGAATGGTTGTGAGATGGGGAATGGTGGTGTGGCCAGGAGTGGTAGAGTGATGGTGTGGTGGGGAGGTGGTGGAGTAGCGAGTCGAGTGGTGAGAGTAGTGTGGTGATGTGGTGTGGTGAGAAGGCTGGGAAGGAGAATGTGAGGGAAGAAGAGGTAAGGTAGGGATGGCGGGGATGCGATGGAAGATAGCTCAGACCGTAGCGCGTCTTCCTTGTAAGCAGGGCATTGGTTCGAACCCTCTTCTGACATGATTTGGGTTAAATTCGCAAACCGGGATATCCATGTTTTCTTTGTTTTCTTTGGCAAGACAGCATAACCATAGGTGTAGGCCTATACTTCTCGGATACCACGTAGGCTGTTTCTATGAGAGCGAGTGATGTGGAGGACGATATCGTTGACGATCTTAAATGTCACTATAATATGACTATATAGTGGACATGCTGACCAGTATCGATTATTATGTATGTATTATTCGTTCGTACGTTCACTCGCCCGTTCGTTTATACAGTATAGACCCAAGTAGGACAAGATTTACACAAAAGTGGTTGCTATGTTGTTAGTACTATTTACTACAACTTGCAACCACTATCGTCGCAGCAACTGTCTCAAAAGTCATATTTTTGCTACTCGCAATTTTTTGGGGAATTTGATGGCAACTTTAGCGGCAAATTCGATGTCACCATGCAGTTTTGTGAATATGGACACAATATAGGATATATTTTTAATTGTCGTAATTAATAGTCTATATCTAGCCTATATCAAAACAAATCACATTAGGCCAATCCGTCTATGTACACCTCCCCTCTGCCCCGCCACCCACCCACCCACACCTACCTACCCCGTCCTCCCATGGACCTGCATCAATACCATAATAAAATAACAAATAAATATATATATACAGTAGTATTCATTATACAGTACAATTAACTATTATACTCATACAATAAAAACATACCATGGTATAGGTAGGTAGGCCTTATTATGAGCATAATCTAGCCGAGTGTATGAAACGGGGATTGGTATGCGGGATGTGTCACAAGAATTGTACCCTTAGTCTATGGGCATAGAGATTTTGACAAATGTGGTCCACTCGGGACCACTCCACATATACTCTAGAGCCTCTGCACCGGCGTCTATATGATGACTTGATGAAGGGTACTGGGGATCAGTGGTGATGTTGTCAGGGTGGTTAGGATTTTCTAAGTTTTCGCCCCCACCCCCTTGCACCCAATCAGGCAAATTATAATATAACCTTGGGAATTTGGGATTTTTATAGACCTCGACCTCATAGTTAACTCAATGAGATCAGGTGATTGTTAAGCCTTGGCCACATGTTTGGTTCGACGACACCCACTCGAGGAGTAGCCTAAATTAGCTATACTATATCGTCTTGAGTACTAGTGGAACATTTTGTCTCACGTCAGGCCCATAGTCACTTGTCAAACACGCATGCATGCTTGATACAGTATACTGTATGCATTTTTGGAAGTCGGTTTACAATATATATACTGTATATGCGCGTACACATATTAAGTGGCATTGCGAGTTTGATCATTTTTTTCAGTCATTATAATGTATAGTAAATACCTATCCCAACATATCCAAGTTTTGGATCGTGTTCGGATCGTGTTCGGATCTGCATTATTATAATTGCCGAAAAAATAGTAGGCTAAATACTAAGTACTGTACATTATTATCAACGACCTACACACAAAGCCTAAAACTACAAAACATTTAATTAATACATTGTATTTTATACACATTCAAGGGAAGTAACTCTATATTAAATTATATATCACTTTTATGCAAATTATGTCAAAACTTGCAGTCGAATCAAAAGCCTCCGGGTCTAGATCGAATTAGCATACTCTAAAACCCCACGGTACAAATTTTCATGTTTTCCTGCAGTACCGTGCATCTTTTAGAAGTCATGTTACATATCTATCCTGCTATAATGTCAAGTAAAAGCAAACCTGTACACCACAAGCCTATTATCAGTAAAATTGATCAACATACAACACTTAACTGGTGATCAAGTTTTAGACAGTAGTTACTAGTACTAGCTATACCCCCTCGTATATTAATTCATGTCATCATATACAGCATTATGTTGAATATATTGATACCAATCGCTGTCATTTTTAGATCGTCTGATAATGCAAGGTATCGTTCAATTATGTCATCCATAAGCCTAGCACGTTTATATGTTGCATGTAGTTAGATACAAATATAATATATTTCCATCTAGCTTCTACCTGTATTCGTTGCAAACTTCTTTATAAAATCAGTTTCAGCTAAAAAAAATACATGTACGATTATTTGTTGTGTATGCACTCAGGAACTTTGTTCTACAGTAGTGGCCAAAAGTTTAGAATAGTTTACCTACTACCTAATAGTACCTAATTCAACATTTCTCTATCTCAAAAAGTATTCTGTAGATACTATGTTGATTAATTATATAAAATTAAAATTAGGTCAGATGTCAAAGGTCAAGGTCATGGTGACCTTTACCGTAGGATAATTCTAATTCTTGTATAATTGTATACAATTTAAAAGGCAAGTGACCCATAGATTTGTACAGTGTAATGTTTATATGATTGTCTAGTTACTCTAGTATATAAAATTTGAATATTTTGAATATTTTTGTTTTGAACAAAAATGGACAAAAAGTGTAAATTTTCGAAGTTTTCAAGTAAAGATCACAGTGACCTTGACCTTTGACATAATTGTCGCAACGTGTAATCAATCTACGTAGTATGTACAATACTTGTGCAAGATTTCATTACTGTAGAATGTAGATCATATACTTTTCGAGTTAGAGACTTATAAATAACGTATCGTGTAAACTATTCTAAACTTTTGGCCAGTACTGTAGAATCTAGTTCTAGTTGACATCATTCTCTAGTTAATTAGCGCGATTCTCCTTGAAAGTTTGTTTTTATAGCCTAACAACAACCTTTTCTACTGTAGTTAGAAAATCACACCGGATTTCATTTTTGTCAATGTAAAATATTACGCAAACAATATCTAGTACTCAGTGTACTCAGTAGTCAGTACTGAATAGAATAATATGTACAGTGACTGAATGTGTTGTAAAATATGTGTATCTTATATTTATATTTTTTGTAATGATTAAATGGTCAACTCTTTGTGTATAATAGTTCAAAGTTTGTTCTTGGCACATACACTTTTTTGTTGAGTGTCTACGTTTCCACGTTCATTCGCGGACTTCTTCGTCGGCACTGAAGTTATAGCGCGTTTACGATCACGTGACAATTTGGTTAAAACTGGCTCAAATTTCCCCTCATCAACCAGAAATTTCGAATGGGTACTGAATTACCTGTATTCATCGGTGCATCGTTTTGAATGCTGCGTTTCGGCAATAAATGTATATCATCATCAGTGACCTAACATTTTTGAGAGCCAAATGCTCTCACTGGGCCATAGACCTCCAATTTGGGGCTCTTCTCACTGCCACATCCATAGAATGGATTCCGCAGCTCTGAAGATCGCCAAGTCACCTGGTTCGAAGACGGCCATGGGGGCGGGATCCATCTAGGTATACGTTCGTCACTCATCCGTAACACATGTCCAAGCCACCAAAAGTCGAGTACTCTGAACCAATGCGGAGACATGAGTCTGGTTAGATCTCCGCAGGACATCCTCTGTCCTAACATGACCAGTTGGTGTGCCATATCCGTCGCAAGCAACAGTTTTGGAACACATCAAGCTTTTGCAGTACAGCGTCTGGAACTGGCCATGCCTCCGCTCCATAAACAAGAGTCGGAATGACAACAGCAGCAAACAAGCGACACTTGGTACGACTAGATAGCTGATTGCGCCCCATGATCCAAGCAGGCAGCCCCATGACCGGGAAGCCCGGTTAATATGCGCCTGCACTGTCGATGGACGCATTAGCTGCAATCCAGTGTCCCAAGTAACCCTCCACCCGCTCTACCTCGGCTCCCTCAAGAAACGTACGCTGGGATGGCTGCAGGATCCGCTCTGCAGTCATAACTTTCGTTTTAGCAACACTAACGCTAAGACCACATCTAGCACACTCAATGGCCAAGTTCGTATTAAGCTCATTTCATCAAAGGCCGAGGAGATGAGAGATAGGTCATCACTCATCGGCATATTCCAGATACGACACCAATAGAGTTGTCTATCTGAATAGAAGTCTGACGCTCTCATCAATTGCTCTTCGAATCACAGTCGAAAAAGAAATTGAACATCAGTGGAGGGAGACAGCACACAACCCTGCCTCACTCCAGCATCTACATTGAACAATGTCTACATTGAAATCTATAATATATGGTGACTTAATATTTTCTACTGAATCGGCAATTGGTGAAAATTTGTCAAAGATGAAATATAATATAATATTTTTAATATATTTACCTCATCGCCTGCTTTTCCACTTATGAAACTGCGACTCTGGCCGCTCATGTTGGGTTTGATTCTTTTCTTGGTTCCCTGGTAGAACAAAAAGTCATAATACAGTACTTAAGAAATCCATGACACCCGTTCACAATAATGCCTGATCATGACGTGCTAATCCACAACATCAGATAACTGATTTGATGTATGCGATGTAGTAGATGACGCTCCCACGCCAGTCATCGATCGAGTCTACAGTTGCGTAATTGGTCGATATTGTGTCATACATGTTCCCACATACCCTACAAAAATCAACTAGTACTGTATTCATAAATTAATGTAAGGTGGAGCAAGCCATATTGGTTAGAATAATTAATCATATTAAATTTCGCTAAAAAAAATCAGTGCCTCCGACGGGATCCGAACCTGCGACCTTCAGTTTGCCGGACTGATGCTCTACCAACTGAGCTACAGAGACCTGACTTCAACAGTGAAATCAGGGTTTATATCTTTATAACCATAAAGAATTGGTAATACCACTCTCTCAGCACCCAGCACCTAAACACCCATCCTCCTCAGCAACACCCATCTCATCTGTCCCTTCCCCCCCCCCCCCCCCTTCCCTCTAGCCAATCTTCCAAGCCTCTATCCCCTTCACGACTCTCATTCCAATCAATCCCTTTCTCCCGTCCCCCGTCCCATCACACATTCACCTCTCTCCCGGCCGTCTCGCTCACATCATTCGCTCCTTCAGTGTCTCCCTCAAGTGGCCCATTCTCTCGCTGTATCCCTCCCACACCTATTTCTTGTCACGT
Source organism: Wirenia argentea (assembly GCA_025802215.1). Lineage (NCBI taxonomy): Eukaryota > Metazoa > Mollusca > Solenogastres > Pholidoskepia > Gymnomeniidae > Wirenia > Wirenia argentea. Next base: position 7,634 of record WNLI01145402.1, read on the forward strand.
CCCACCCCAAGCCCCCACCCCTACGTACTGTATATCCTGTCCATCCCACACATTCACCTCTCTCTCGCCCATCTCCCTCTCATCATCCAGTGCCACCCTCTCGTGGCGCATTCTCTCTCTGTATTCCTCCAACCCCTATTTCATACTGCATAGTGCATATGACTGTATAGCCTATTTCTCTTTATGTTATAATGTCATGCCACATGTTGGCTCTCTGCTATCATTACGATACTACTCTATTCAGCCAACCACATTAAAATACTGGTCAGTAGTTTCATTCATTCATTCATTCGAAGGTCTTATTCATGACAACACACCAAGCTACTCCCACAATTTGCATAGATTGGGCCTAGCGCGATATGGCTAGCCGCATTTGAAAATGTAAATTTCTCGCCCATTTGGCATTAGCCAATTCACTCAGAGTTACAAAATTGATATTTGATTGATAGACAATCAGACCGGAATTACTTAACTTATAGCTGATCAACATCAATATTTCGCCGGTACCCTATTGGAATGTCATGGTTTCAAATCAACAGACGTGCCAGGTTGTGTGTTCAATTCCTAGACCGAGCTATCTGCAATCCGTGTGAGGCTAGAAAGCCTAGAATAGTATTCTTTTAAGTAGTATACAGTAAATTAGTATATTTCTATACAAGCAATTTACTCACCGTGACTTTGCCCATGCCCTTGTACGTCATGCGCATGACCGAGGGTTTCTTCGTACGAGGCGGTTTATGCGACCCTGCAGTTCCGCGTGATTGATACGTACTGGTACTGGACATACGCCCACCACCCATTCTTAACGGGTCACGAATAGGTCTCATGGGGAAGCCATCTGTCTCGTCTCGTGCCGGAGCATACTCGTTTTTTAACAACCCAAACTTTTGTGGGTAGCGCGTACGCCGTTTCTTCCATCGTTCTGATTCCAGCGGTGATTGTTCCCCTACCCCGAAGAAATCTGCGATACTGTTGCCCACGAGGCTGGAACAGAATAAAATAAGTTTGAAAGTATTTATAGTTTTTATACAATATTTATAGTGTCATTACTGCCATGGGGCCAGTAGCTCAGTGGTAGCTCATGCCAACTGAAAAAGAAATCTGCTATACTGTACTGTTGCCGACGAGGCTGCAACACAATTTCACAAGTATTTACATACTAGATAGTACCCCGTTCTACATAGATATATATCTAACTTCAATCGTCGATATACATACATCGTAAAATAGAAAAAAAATGTTTTAAATGTTGGATAGTCATACGTATCCAAGATGCATGTATTGTCAACTTTACACGCCCTCTACGTGCGGTTGGTCAACTTGGTCGTTTCCAGAGCCTCCCTAACGATTCCCTTCGCTCTTCCTATAATATATTCATTTAGGCTCCCTCACACTCTCCCTCCTCTCCACGCCCTCCTATATTCCTACCACACCCCTCGCATCGCCTCCCTCATAACCCTGTCCCAAATTTCTGTCCGTCTTCCCCACCACTCTCAGGGGATCACTCACACCCTTCGACCCCACAATAATTGCGATTGCAATATTTACTTGATACTTGGTAATATGCTACGCCAACTATAATTGTGATTGTCATGTCTAGACGATAACGGATTATGCTATATTCACAACATCCGCTTAGTGTTTCAAAATGTGTATGGTGCTATTCAACTTCCGCGCCAGGCCGTCAAGTTGTGTTCTTAACATTTAGCCTCTGCCACAATAGCCTCGCAACGCTTTTCTGCCCTTTCATGCGTGGGTATTAGGCTAGACCGGTGCCCGTTTGATGTAGGTTAGTCAACATAGGTTTCATCCACACTGTAGCTTAAATCGTCAATTATTGCATAGGCCTACATCGTAAAATAAAAATATAATATTTAAAATGTTGGATAGTCAATAGTCATACCATAATATATAATCCAGAATCATAACCACTCAACTTATTACCACTCGACTCATGCGATTCATAACAACGCAGTCGATCTATCATTATGCTCAGTAGATCCATAAGCACCAGTCATAATGCCCAAATTGCAATCAACCGCCAAATTTGTGACACAGTAATTACCTTCGAAGGTCGATTTCCTTCGAAGGTCGATTTCCTTCGACGTCCGATTTCCTTCGACGTCTGCAACAGCCTATAGCAACAACCACAAGAACAGTCATCGCCGCGCACATCTGTCACATACATCAAGTGTATAGGCTTTGTGGTTATCACAATATCAGGGGATTGTGGTTATTGCAATATCACGCAACAGAATCACGCAACAGGGAGTCTACCGAATGTAAGCTGAAAAGTATCTTACAATATCCTGTCACTGTGTATACATGCATTCGATTTATAAATAGCGACAGGGCGTCTACTCATTTGCACCAGGTTTAAATGTAAGATGTTTTATGTGTATTTAATCTGTATTCATTGCCGACGCGCCATGTCG
>WNLI01145413.1:0-10066 GCA_025802215.1 Wirenia argentea
AAGATGTCCCTAAACACGCGTGTGTGCACCAAAAAAGTAGATCTATAATTAAAAATGTTTAATTTGTTATCCCTACGGAGGGAAATTTTTTTAACATGGATAGGCTATATGTATATGATGCCCCTAAAACACGCTTGTGTGCACCAAAAAAAGTAGATAATTATTATTAAAAATATCTAACTTGTTATCCCCCGGAGGGAAATTTTTTAACATGGATAGGCTAAGATGCCCCTAAAACAGGCCTATGTGCACCAAAAAAGTAGATCATAACACCAAAAATCGCAATTTCATAGAAAATATTGTGACTTAGTATGCTCAGATGCCTCCACATATCTGTAGACTCTTACGACAACTTTGTACAAGTTCTGACATGTACTCCCTTGAATCCGCCACTGAATATTTACATAACATGAGAGACGAAGGAACACACTGTTGGCAATTCATACTGATTCACTTATGCACTGCGACTATATTATATCCATGTTGTAGATGACAGCCTAGGCCTAGATGTATCGGCCATGCACAACAAACACCAGCTGCTATGTTAAAACGTATCGGGCCGTATTCTAAGTGGTCAATATGTTTACATTCTACATGTGCATTTGTTTTAGGTGATAGCTTGGGCCTTGATGTATCGGCCACATACAACATGCACCACCTCTGTTACTAGATGTCAATAATATACAATCATTCACTTGACATGTACTGTATACAGTATTGTATCATGCAGGAGACAGTCTAGGCCTAGATGTATCGGCCATACACAACAAACACCACCTGCTATGTTACAATGTATCATGCTGTATTCTAAGTGGTCATGTTGTAAATGAAATATTACAATGATTGAACATGTTTTAGCAGGTCTTGGACCTTAAACACATGTTAAGCCCAATCATTCATTCATTCATTCATTTACATTGTACAACATTATGCATTTGTTGTAGGCGATAGCTTGGACCTAGATGTGTCTACCATACACAACAATATCCATCTCATACATTACAACGTATCATGCTGTATTCTATGTGGTCATTATATTTACATTGTACACATTTGTTGTAGATGATAGTTTGGGCCTACATGTATCCGCCATACACAACACATACCACCTGCTATGTTACAACGTGTCCATGCTGGGCTATGGATTTATGTAATGTAGTATGCGCTGTATACAGTATCGTATCATACTTGTGTATGTTGCATGCAGGAGACAGTCTAGGCCTAGATGTATCGGCCATACACAAGTACCACCTTCTATCTTACAAGGTATCATGCTCATCAGACATGCTGTATTCTAAGTGGTCACAAATGAAATATTATATTACAACCTTGATGGAACATATTTTGGCAGGTCTTGGACCTTAAACCCATGTTAAAGGCACTCTATCACGTTGACAAATGGCCTATATCTTTGGAACTATGGGGTCAAAAATTCCCAAATTTTGTACTGGTTACGTTCATTTGTTAATGAATCGATATCCCGAAAAAACTATTCCAAATAGTGCATTTGAAATACTAATATTATTGGCTATCATCTACTTTTAGATGAACCAATTTTGATTTCTAGCAAGCTCTTCACTCAAAGAAGGTATGAAAATGACGTCAGAAAGCGCGGGAAATCACGATGTCCATAAAACCGCGGGAAATCGCCTTTTCTCGTAAATTTCGTAGCCTATGTCAGCTATGTGGCTTTTTTCGGAATAAGTAGACGATAGCATGTTATGATGGCAATCATGGCATGGCATGCTATATGAGTGGTATGGAGCGTAGGCCTATCGTTCGGGAAGTCGCGAGTTCGAATCCTAAACCCCGTAGCCTATTTGAGACGGATAGCGATCATAGCGGGGTGATGTTTTGGGACGCATTCAACCCCGTTTCATTTGGCACGTCTAGTTACGATTCCCTATCAGTGCATGGTCTATCTTTATTTTAAAAATAGGCTACATACTATTATAGACCCACCTGTTCGTCGTTCGAGGACAACTCTGCTTCTTGTACTCCTATGCAGGAGTATGTGTTGGTCCATTGTATAACTCCCGCTCAGAGCGCTTTGCATTCCTCTGCGTTCAAGCCGAGAGGGTTGTAGGCTATTCTTCCACACACAAGAGACTTGGTATGTGCCTATGTGGTGTCAGGGGTATGCAATATGCATGGTGTCACCGAGGCTTTTCTGGGATGGGGTTATTGCGTTGTAGCGCCAAGCATCGAGGAGTGTTGTTTCGTGTGGCGTGTGTAGTGGTCATTTTAAACGCGTGGGTCATTGCGTTGTGTCTTGGGTGATTTCTCTATCATGACGTTATAGTGGTGCCAGTGATGTATGCCGACGTAGCATAATAAGCATATTATGGTGTTATTGGGTCATTGGTGTGGCGTGTCTATATATATATATGGGCTGTGGTGTCACTGACATGTGCTCTAAACTGGGTGTCTGTGAGGTGACGTGCCTACTGTTAGGAACTTGGGAGGATGTCATTGATGGATGGGGGAATTATGAGATGCTGGATTTGGTGCCATTTCAGCCTGCAATTTGCACGTATCAGATACAAAGGCGGTTGGTGTCGTAGGTGTGTGGTACGTACCATATCACTGATCATGTGATGGGTTGCTTTAGCCAATGGTGGGAGTTATTGGTAGGTGGCGTCATTGAGATGTGGGTCAATGAGGTGTCGTGTCATTGGGGTGTGGTGTCATTTGTAGCCTATATATGGTCGGAATTATATTCAAGATAAAAACCTGAACCCCTATTATAATATGATTTACTGTACATGTATACCGTATATTTTATTATGGTAGCGCATGGTATGGTGCATAGGTACATGTATAGTACGGTATAATAGGACTATTTCAGCTATGATATAAACACGGTAGCATGATACTACAGGGTGTATCAAAAAAAAAGAAAAACAGATTTTCCCCGCCTGTCGTGAAAAATGGGGCAGGCCTATCGTCGCGTGCTATATATCATATTAAAGGCACATGTCTCAGCTTTTAAAAAAAGTCATCAAACATAAAAATCGGGTGAGGGATAACGGAGATATGGCACATTTTGTGAGGTCATGTAAAACGTGAGCTGCACCAAGTTTTAGGTGTATGATATGGGTCTAACGTTGATCATTATAGCTGAAAGTAAACTACGGCTTACACTGCTGTACTCAACGCGTTGTTTTGAATCGTATCAGACTGCATTTATTTGTGTCCCTTGACCCTCTCCGTGTCCACCCACCCTCTACGTGTTTCCACCTACTCGGCACGCTGAGGCGACGCATAGCCTGCCTTATCTCTGGACGTCATCATCGTTTCGTGATTTCCAGGTGGTGACACTCGGATAAAAAAACCACATGACTGAAGTCCGACGATTTTTTTAGAAAATAACATAAATGGACACAAAATAAGCTCGAATAATAAAACTATTAGCAACGGACGGTGTGGTAGTCGTAGTCGTAGTAGCTTACTAGGTACTGTTCATAGAGTATGACATGTCAAAACTTGGTGCAGGGCCCTTTATATATGGCCTCACAAAACGTGTCATATCTTCGCTATCGCACACGGGATTTTCATGATTGATAGCTTTTTAGAAAGAAGAGACGTGTATCTTTAAAATGGTATATACCATGTGACTATACAGTGAGCATAGTTTGCGTTACCTCCCTTGGAAATCTGTTTTCCTTTTTTTTGATACACCCTGTATGTATACAGTCATACATCCATATCAAACACACACACACACACACACACACACACCCACCCCCACACACCAATGACACCATGCGCCATCCACAACATGGGCCTACCGTGCATATACCATACCATGCACCCACCCCGCCATATCATACACCCACCATACCACTTTCATTAAAATATCTCAAATAGCAATGAAACGACTGTACTAGATTTAAATGATCAAAATTAGTAGGCTACGTTCGGCCTTGACATTGACCGTTGACCTCAAAAGTTGAACAATGGTTTGTAGCACACATGTCTTTACTAACTACATACCAAGTTTCATGTATCATATATGTACCTATTTGTGTTTTGGAAATATTCACACATATGTGCAATATTCCATTTAGGGTGCTCTATATGTATTTGGCCACGATGGTATGTTGTGAAGTATAATATCGTTCACATACCATACTGAAAATTTAGTGATAATTATGCCGATAATTGGAATATTAGGGAGGGGGTGCATATTGAGTAGGCCTATAGGGTCTTTGATCAGTGGTGTCATGGCATTAGTTGTCATTTGTCACAGTTGTGTCATTGGTACACTTTGGCAGGTGGTTCATTGTGTGGTGGGTCTGTGGTGTCATTGGATAGGCCTGGCCTAATTTTACAAAGCATCATGCATCTTTAAGATTATTTATTATTATTTATTTATTATTTATTTATTATATATTCATTCATTAGGCCTAATGTTAATATTTATTGTGCAATAGCAATACATGCCATAATAATTAATGGTGAATTTCACACTACTGACATCATCCCAGTACGTTTTCTGTACTTTTTTGTTGTTCTATTTTGTTATTTGGTCATAACATGGTAAATTAATACAGATGCCACCATTACATCATTGACCAATCATTGTTTTTCTACCACGTTCGATATGTCAAAATTCCAAGTGGTCGCTAAATTTAAAATGGACATAAGTTCCAAATGGTTATCAAAATTTCAAATGGTCACCAACATACTTCTCTGTATAACGCATGAAATGTGTCTTTTTATCCTCTATGAAATTTTTGAGCATATTTCCTCTTTTTACACGAATCTAGAATCATGCCATACTATAGAATTGCCAACCCACATTCACGGTTTTTTAAAGGCTGCTTGTTTAATAACTACTATCATCAATAACTCACTTCCTCTTCCATACTAAACAAGTTTTTGATGTATTCAGTTAGTATTTAATAGCCTATTTATTTCACGGGAATAAATAAGAAGTCTACTGAAATCAATCACAATAGTCTATTTCCTATCAATAAAACCATAATTACAACATAGAGTAACTGAATGTTGACAAACAAGAAAAAATCTAGTATGTATAGGTATGCAGTGCAACCACCAATGATCAGCCTTTTAATCTGTGCAGCCAAGATTCCATGTCACTTGGATGGTAGGTATCGGTGTAGTGGTGACGGTTCCAGAGCTTGCTAGTCCATGAATTCAGTGGTGTACTCCTGGAGACACAGTACACATACTCGGTTATATACAGAAATATATTCAACTGTACAGTATGTTATCATGCAAATTGTATTCCCAAGATGTCATGGTTTTGAACTATGTTGGCCCCAGTCAGGGGCGGCACTAGGATTTTGTTCTGGGGGGGCTGCCTTTTTGAGAAAATTTTTCACATGCGAAATAAGGCTGAAAAGGGGGGTCTGGGGGGTTTCCCCCAGATATTGAGGAAATTTGGGCTTTTGGGGATTTTTTAAGGTATTTTAGAGCATATTTGTGCGCATAAAATGCGCGCGAGCCCAAAATTAGAGTGAAAATTTGTGATATTTAGAAAATTTTGGCTTTTTGGAGATTTTTAAAGGCTTTTAGGGCATATTTGTGCGCACAAGATGTGTGCGCGCGAACAAATTTGTGCGCACATACCTATATATTATAAAAAGTACAAGTCGCTATGCTAGGTAGATGCATCAAAGACCCTTTATTGCATGCTTTATTGATGCATCAAGAACATATTCTAAGTTTTTATTGACAACAACAGATACCTGGTTAGGATTAAAAAATTCCAAAATTTATCCTCTATTGTTTCGCTCAGTTCTCTACTGTACTGTATTCTACTGTACTTTACTATGTCTACAGTATGTACTTTTTCGTTTCCATTCAACTCCTCATTCGCTTACACACCGATTTTGATCTTGTCATTTTATCATCGCATCCCACTGACCAACATGTTCTCCATACATTGGCACATTTGCTGGAGTACCTAACCCATCATGTCATTACTTTGATCATTGTTGTCATAACTTTGTACACATTTCAGACTGGTAACGGAGATGTATCATTCCTGAAAAAGCTGAGAAAGCGAGAATGTGTAGCCTTCGTTCCAGTGGATGGGTGAGTTTATATACTATTTATAGTGACGTATTGTCCTAAATATAGTACAGTTAGCCACTGTAGTAACAGCTGGATGTTTACTCAGTCTGAATATGATGGAACAAAGTGTGAGGGTGTCAGAGGTGTGGTACTGGTGTAGTGTTTCTGGTATAGGTGCAGACACATAACATAACCTCAAGCACACGGACAGACAACTGCGAGTCTGCGACAGAAAATGACTGAATGTCGAAAAGTCGATGATTGGGTACCTGAACTAGGCACATGGGCAGGATTTTGGCCTTACTCTAGAGAGCAAGGCCCGAATTTCGACTGTGGTGTCCCCTTAATCTTTTCCATTCATCCAGTATTATGACTTCCGGCACTCTTTCCATTTTCACTTCTAATTTTTGGCGGGGCCGCGTCAACTGTACCGTTATTTTTCAATCTTTCATGCATAAAAGCGATCCAGTGGGAAGAAGCCAAGAGAACTTCTATGAAAGCTATAGGCTGTTAAGCTTCTGGCAACTTCTATTTGTGTTCTGTTGGAGTCAAATTGACTCAATTTTTTCAATGTATGTTTCATTCTAGATGAGAGCAACTCAAAGCATCGATTTACTAAATTTATGCAAAGACTATGTAAGCCTTTTCTTCCTCCAGTCTAAGCCATTTTTAATTCCACAGACATCCAGGAATTACTAGCTTGTTATCAGTATAAGTGCTTATTTACTGCTTATAATACATACCGTAATATCATATAATAACACTGACTGAATGGTGGAATGTAGATAACATTCCTGAATATGCTGAAAACATCTCTGATTTTTTACCAGATTGTTAGATTATTACAGCTGATTATATAAAAAAGTAGACTAGTATAGGTATACAACATAAATGCCAAATTTAAACAGGGTATAAAAATAGTATAAAAATATTGCGTAATACTACATAGCCATAAATAATTGTACTGAAAAAAAAGGATTTATATACTTACCTCTACCCCGACCAGTTCATTCGTTTAATCACTGGGTAGCTTTTATAAGAATTCTGCTTGCTTTTCTTTGTCTCCAATGGGGTTAATTTTTCATTGATTATCCCCCTTGCCAGGAATGACCATATAAGGTCATTTTGACCCACAGAAAGGGCTTGTCAGTCAAAATTCAATCTAGAAAATTATATTGTAGATCTATGTATGAAACACTGAGGAAGAACCTATTGTTGTCTGTTCGCCAAAATCGTGACGTCATAAAAACAAGCTAAAGAATTAAGTGACTGGCCTCATCCCTGTATTTGTTGTCGTTGTCAATGGAAATGAGATAAAGAAGCTGTATGTTACCTACTGAATCTTCATGCAGTGTCATTCTAGGCCTATTCCATTGGAGAAAATTGTGCCCCTGCCCATGTTCACTGATTTTTTCCGGCTTCTTTTGTCCCGCCAACTATCTTTTGGCTACTTCAAAGTTCAAATGTAATTTACTGCTCATAGGTTAAATTTCCTGTGTTTAGATTGTACTTGTTCTATAATGCATGACCTCCTATGTCATCAAGTTAACATAGCCAGTTATTTTTTGTTTTATTTTCACGTAGCTGTATGAGCATGGAAATGGCCGCACAGGGTGCATGTCGTACCAAATTGCCTGCAGTCTACGTGCCACACCAAGTGCTCAGCAATGAACAAAACGCTTGTCATCATCATCATCATTATTAGCCAAAGCCGCGTTTACACTATGAAAATGTAACTCGGCTCAGTCGTGGCACGGCTGTTACAAAACATTCGTTTACACCACATTTTGTAGACCATGCCGCACATTTTTTGTCTCAATGACTCCGGTGGTATCATTTGCCTTTTAATATCCTCAGGATGTAGATAAAGTAAAAGATCTATCCAATAGGCATAACACCACTCAGTAACTATCGCCTCTGCAAAGCCGTAGGTATGAACATAATGTTTACAGAATCGGCGACCTCTACAATTTCATTCACTATATGACTGATTCCCGAAACAGGATGTAGACCCAAGAGGAGCCATACCACTCAGTAACTATCACCTCTGTTAAGCCCGGGAAGGAAAACTCATTAGAGTGGCGGGGTGATAACCTCACCAAAGCTAGGAGTCAGGAGGCATTCCTTCCCTCCACTGTAGCCTCATTAGCCTCGTTAGGATGCAAGGTCAGGTCAATGTTGCTTGATGGAGTAAGAAGTTTGGTCTGTGGCTAGCCCTCCCCTCATCAGTAAGTGACCTGATTCTCCATAAATGGGCCCGCAATGTGGTCTACGCGAAGCGGCTTAACCGCTTCCTCACATAAACTGAACTGAACCCCTGTAAAGCCATATGAAGTTCTAAATCAAATATGTTCAAACTTGACGCCATTATGCCCATTTCCCAAAACAGGATGTGGACCCAATTGGCGCAATACCACTCAGTAACTACCGCCTCTGCAAAGCCGTCGAGGTGAAAAAACCAAATGTGTTCAAACTTGACAACGCCGGGGCGAAGTCGTACTACCTGATGGCAGCCAGTGAGCGGGACATGTCCAAGTTAGTCACATTTAGTGGTCGTCAGGCCTGTACATATATATTTGCCTTAATGTAAACCACTTTAATAAATTTAAAAAAAAAAAAATTAACATAACAGTCACATTACATGCTTTTATTACTTACAGTAGAATTACTTAGCTAGTTGTGCGTTTTCTAGGGTCACGATGTAGTGGTCAGCACGCCAGTGTGTGTTAATTGACAGGAGCCTTGACTGCGGGTTCACGCATCAGCTGTGACCACTCAAAAGGGTTTTTCCCCGGCCATTCAAACCCGCATTTGCGAGATTCCTGCATGGCAACATGGATATTCTGAAAGTGCGGTATATAAATTCACACATTGTTTCAAGCTATCAACGCGTTTCACGAGTCATTGTGTTTGAATGGTTGAATAGCTTTCTAATGCTCCGTTTTGATTGGCATATACACCACTTCAGTCATAAGATATAACATTTGTGAAACTGTGGACACTCTTTCACACCTGATGAAGTGTACTGCTGTACACGAAAGCTTGTGTCGAATGCATATAAATGTCAGAGACTTTACTTTTTTACTTTACTTTGTGTCCCATTTATGTATTCTTTTAATTAGCCTTTAAAAATGTGTTACCACCTTTTTGTGCGCTCTTCCACTGACGACACTCAGGTTCACAGAAGAACGAGAGCATGACACTACAGTATATTAATTCTCTTTTGAATCAAAAAATTCGATTCGAATTCAACTGACCTGAAGAATTCAACAAATTAAATTTTTGAAATTCTGAATTTTTTTACTAAAAACGAGTTTATTTCAAATATTTGGAACTATATTTCCTCATGTATTCACAAATTAGTATCATAATAAATTTAGCTTCCAATATGCCAAAAATACTGTATGTATATCTTGTAATTTATGCTTGATGTGTTTCTATTAAAAAGTCTGATTCGAAAATTCGAAAGTCAAATTTGCACATGTCGATGAAAGATTCAGGCGAAAACAGTTTCAGTCCATTTGTTATGTTGTGTATCGTTACAGGTGGACGAGCGCCATAGCTGAGGCAGCTAGGTCACCTTCTAAGGTTAGAGTTCATACAGTATCTGATGTAATAATAGTCAGACGTTTTATTCATTGCTGAATAGTCAATACGATCACACAGAGTAGCGTACATGTGTCTCAAAGCTTTGGCATCATGTGGAAAGTGCTAGTGAAGTATTGTAAACTCAGGCACACAGACATATGAGACCCAATGTGGACGATGGGGAAATTGGAATACCTGGAAAAAAACCGACATTGCGCCGCTTGACTTGAAGAGGCCTATTTTTAAAACCTTGACAACTTTCCACAATATTTTTTTCTTTCCAATTTTACTTATTATTTTACCTCCGTTAACTATGACATATTTTTACACTTGTTTTGATGAATTTGGTGATTAAGAATTTCGTCAAACGTGCTATTCTTAATGCCAAAAAATCTTATTATGCTAATCTAGTTCATGAATCTCCGGCCTCCAC
>WNLI01145424.1:0-10065 GCA_025802215.1 Wirenia argentea
CAGCGCCCATACCACGCCCAACTTATGACGATACTGTTTAGTATATAGATCTCGGCTCTATTTAAAGGATCTCTGTGTTCGCGATCGAATCGGACAGTTTGTCACTGGGAATGACGTAATTAGCGACGAAATGGCGGCGGTGGTGTGTGAAGTTCTGTGAACGACGTCAAGATGGCGAGTGATTGGCGACATACGCTAAATCATTACGCCAAAATTGTTTCAAGATTTCAAGAAAGTTATATAGGTCTACCACTTTGAAGGTGTTTGGAAATAAAAGAGCCAGTTCGTGTGTACTGTAACAATGTTTCAATTTACTGTAAATGCGGATAGATTACGATGTCACCGAAGGAAACAGGCAAAATGAAGTCCCAACTTCCTATCTTCTATTGTGGAAGGATATTAGCGGAGGAACTGATAGGATAATATTGGTATGAGATTAGTAGCTTCCGTCACTGAAGTTGTACTAAGACTTGGTAGGCTGCAATGCCATGTGGATTAATACAGCAATGTGAAGTAGGAAATGAATTGCGCGTAGTACATTCGACACCCTCATGAATATCGAAGTGTGTCGCGGATTAAAGTGTCGGATCATGTTCAAGTGTGTTTATAGCCCTATACTTTAGGAGGGACACTTGGGATTATAGGCGATTTACGGATATATCAAGGTGGTAGGCCCACAGGATTAGTGTTTCCGCGGGAAGTGTCAAAATCAAGATATCCTCATTCATTATGCAATATGCGTAACATAATGTACCCGTCTAAATTTGACAGCAAGACTTGGTCCTGCGTATAAGAGAAGTTACAATCTGAGATAATGTGATAAACGCTTATATAAATATACCCAATCTTTCAGCGTCCTTCTCTGGTTAGCGCTAATGAGCTAACGTCATGGTCACGTGACATAACTAACGACCTACACCCCACATGCGTGACGTAACCGAGACCTATCTAACGTCCTATCCCCTACCTAGATGACGTCACTAACGGTCCGCCCCAATTTGCCCAGCGTTTGATCCCGCGATATATCCACACGTCTGGGTAGATAATTCTGGAGATAGCGCAGCCTACTGGTGAGTGAGATAAGATCATCCACCGTTCCCATCTCTCAAATAGCCATCTGATAACCATCGGTACGCGCGCCCACGGTCCACGGACTTTCCCTTGTACACAGGGGACATTCCAGCGCTACCCCAGCCGCCCAGCGGGTGAACTGATGTACGGATCTGACGGACGTTTCCTGCGAATGGGCTTGTCGACTTGTGTCCAAATTGGAGATTGTGAAATTGAATTCTAATCTTTAGTGTGTCATCTGAAAGCAGTGGGGATTGCGGAAACTTTACACTTACCATTCTGCCTTCAGTGCCATGAAATTAGCGAGGTGATGTGCTTTTAATGGACTTACATTATACATACTACATATAGGTATTAGGTACTATGTCAAGTACCATCACAAGTTATTAGAATATACAGAATCCATATAAACGCTGTGTCACTATGCCTACTACCAATAGGCTTACCACTTTAACCACCACATATGAGTGGCACGACTATAGAGTTCCTTCCAGGGAAGTTCCGGTAACTTTGTACACGATCACTTGAAACCCATTATCTCGAAGCACTGACACAACCAAACCAAACCAAACCAAACCAAACCAAACCAAACCACACCCCACCACCCCTACAGTAATTGTACATTACCTCCACGAAACACCACCACCACCGCCACCCACAACCACCCACCTTCTCTAGCACCATGTATGTGAGTCTGCCACTAGTAAAGTCACCAAAACCCCAATCTTTCCCAAACTTTACCTTAAAACACCACACCGTGATAAGCAGATCAGTAGCACCGTCAGTCCGTCACGTAAGCTACTATTACCCGTAGGCTACTGTAGTCACTATACAGTTGGGCAAGACTTGTATCCATCACCAGCATGCACCACTTCCATCTCGCCACACCCACATACTGTAGCTACGACTGCTACCACACCCACCGCAACATCCACAATCCCCTCCCGGCTCACAGCCTCACACTGTTGCTATATATAGTAGTTGGTTGCTACCTCTGATTTGAAAGTGAGTGCTATCTCGAATGTTGCTACATCTACATCGATCCTTTCCCGCAAGCTATAATCTCAGATGCCAGATCCCCTCGCGTAATGTCCAGCCATTACGTCACGTTCCCCTTTGATGTGTCACAAACGTCACACCTCGCCACTTACATGGGAATGGGAGATAACCGCTCATTACGCGAGATTCGTCATCAAAGGGACGTAATCACATTAATGGCTGGCTGTCGGTTGTGATTTTGGAGATGCCGCCATTGCACTCCAGTGATCTGTATCGCGTGTAGGCTACTGATTGCTGAATTTCTTCTGTAATCATTTAATGGCGGAGAATAGATACAGTAGCCTACGTAGGGGTACTGCGAAATCAGGGCGGCACAAATTTGGTCGCATATTTTGAGTCTAGCCTAAAACATCTAAAACCCACCAATACTCACTTCATCGTGCAGAACTTTTACCAGCCTTTTTACACACCGAGAAAAAAAAGTGCGCACGTAATAAAGAGAATCTAGGTCCATCGGCCCCTCGCTCGCCGAAAATCTATGCTAGTACCGGACATGGGTCATCAACGAATATAAAATTAGTGGCCAAACGAACATGATCTCTTAAAGATAGTATGCCACACACTTGTCGTCAGCTGAGAGGTATGCCAATTAAAAAGATGAACATATTATTTACATCGGTTCAGCAAACTTACAAAGTAACATTTACTTAAATTAATTTCAAATTTGTAGTTCTTTATCATTTAAAAAAATATTTAAATATGTGGGTACGGCATCTGCTATTCATGCAAATTGATTTGATACATTGTTTGGTGTAAGTTTGGGGCCAGTGACAGATACACCGGCTGTAGCCTATGTAAATTCAATCAGAGGAAGGACAGATAAATATTTAAATCGGATTGTTTTTTCTCTGACTCGAAATTCAAATCACGAGGAATGGCGGGAAAACTAGACGATCGAGTGGGCACTTGTTGGGCACGTCCACTCAACACAGTGCATCTGATGGGTGTGCATTGTTCGGTAGACGCGTGTCGATAGGTACAGGTCCATAGTGAGATCACCATGACAACTACAGGCGGTGTGATGTTAATGATGTCGATGTATTTAAATCAGGTGATAATCTGTCGCTTTACGGGCTACACTATGTTGCCATGTTGGCGATTTAACCTGTGTTGTCATGCGAAATTGTGTTTTACATTAATTTTAGCCACAATCCGTTGCCACCTTGTGTTTCTCAGCGCACGTAATTTCGTCATCGTATCGTACAACTAATTACGCAGGCGACGTGCGTCGTGTGACGACGTGCGTGAAACGTCGGACTGTGTTGTCTGTAGTAAATACGATAATTAACGAAGTGTGGAGCGAAGTGTAGGCAGAATCATTAGAACAGCAAGTGAACTAAAATCAGGACATGTATACTCATACAGATAAAGTTCTATTCATAATAACATAATACAATTTTATATAAGTTCGTTTATTTCAAACAGTTTGCTTGCATGTAACGAACTAATAACAAATAATAAAATTTAATCACGAAATAAAATGGTATAACGACTAGAAAAATGAATCCAGAGTAAGTAAATTGTTTGTGGAGAGATCAAAGTAGTGTCCGTAGTGTCAATCGGATCTACTTATTATAAGTCATATGTATATTGTATAAGTATAACGTACTAATTCTTTATGTACTGCCAACTATTTTCAATCGTTACTGAGACAGACACCGCAACATTTACTTCCAAGACATTGGCAATTATACCCTACCATACGATACATGTTTAGTTAGTTTGATGCGAAAGTAACAAGTTACTATTGAATAGAAACCATTATTTGTGCGTGTAGAAGGAAACATATTCGTAATTCAACGTAATAAATAGCGTAACAAATCAGTACATAATATCCAACGTTTGTATCACCACGGTCGCCACACATATTCCGTTTTAGAGCTGTTGAAATGGGAAGGAGATACATTGAAGTCGTTTAATGGAGAACTATTTTCACAATTCCGTAACGCTGATTGGTCGAACGGCGGTAGAGATGAAACGGACGATAATGCTGTTGGCATGGTAACGCGGTGATTGACAGGTGTCCCGTTCTCGTTTCCGTAGTAACTGTCATTGTGATTTTGTCGAACGGTCATTCTGTTTCTACATACGGATTTCATGGGACGAGATTTCAACACGTTAGGTCCATACTGTTTTGTATCCATAAGCGGTACACGGCGTGGCTGTACGTTTTCTTTATCCTCGATTTGAGCTGTTCCGTTGGCTTTATCGGCTAGACAGTTCATCATCTGTAGTCGAACTGCGTCCTGGGCTGTTGGTGACGATTTGAGGTATGTTTGGACGCGTTTGGCGCATTCTTGGAATCCTTCACGATACGATGACGTTTTAAGCGGGTCCTCACATTTCGATGAGGTCATGTTGATGTTTGAATTTTCGACGCTTTTGAGGTACTTCACCGTCATTTCTAATATGTCTGCCTTCTCCAACTTCGAGTATTGTGATGCCTGTGGATAATCGATGTACGTAATGGTTAAACGCATAAACCTAATATTTTATAGAATGGTAATGGTACAATAGTAAACAAATATGATATGTATATTGACGTTTAATCTCTAACAAGAAACACCACACAATATAGGACTATTATGTGTGCCAGATGTTGGTGATCGTATCTGTATAGGTGTGGATTTGGCACATAGGACACGTAAAAAGTCAAAACGGACCGAGTATGGATGTTGATTTAATCGCATTATAGAGGATTGGCACAAGTCTTGGTATTGACACATGAACCTTCCGCAAAAATCTGCACATGCCTTGTCCCAGCAAATATCATGATAAAACATATATTAGCATTATGCAGGAAAGACATTTTACGCGTTCTATGTTCGGTGTTGGATTCTAGTAGAAACACATCTGGATGAGATGGTGCGTTGCGAGAGATTCGTTTGGTGTCAGTTTACAGTGCGTCGTGGTTTCTAGTTAAATAGTAGGCTACAATATGTTGGACCTCGGCTATTGAATGTGATGTACTGGGTTCAATCCGGACCTGTGAGACATATCAGTGGGCAAGGCATTGCTTTAAGCCATGTATAGTTATTTTACGAGTTTATGGTTTTAGATATTCACGAGGGTAACTGATGCGTAACGGTATAGCTTGTGTTACGTGTGTACGTCTACTCAGGTTGTGATTGCATAATGCATATGAGCTAATGGAATCAGGATACAAACTTACGTCTTTCTTGAGCCCTTGAAGAACGAGTAGTTTGAGCTCTGTGAGGCAAGTGTTGATGCGGGCCCGACGTTTCTTCTCCATCACTTGCTTGTTCGCCTGAAACGAAAGTGAAAGTGGTTAGTAATAGGCGTATATCAGGTGTTTATGTTTATGTGTACTGTATGTGTCTTTAGAAAGGATGTGACGGGCGCAAGAGGTGGAAGACAGGAGGCACGAGAGACGGACGGGTTGAATTAAGGATAGGGCGATAAGGATGGAACTAATGAAGGACGAGATGAGACAACGATGGAGTTAGAAAAGGATGAATCAGAAATTATTAAGTTGGATATATAAGGTTGCGACTTCTGGTGAAAGAAGGAATTGACACGGTTCGAGAAGGATGGACAAGAGAAGAATTGTGCGAGAAGAGTAGGTGTGGGACAGTGCCGGATCCAGGGCGGTGCAGTTGGGGGCAGTTGCCCCTCCCAAACCAAAACCAATCTTTTGGCGCCCCCCTAAAAGTGGCGCCCCTCTGCACCAGGAGCGCCCTGCCAAGGGCACTTCTTGTTTGGATGGGGACCTCAAATATTGATAATTATGTTTAAATTGTATGGAGAGGCGCCTCAAATATTGATTTAAGGTTAAATTGTATGGAGGGGCGCCTCAAATATTGATATTTAAGGTTACATTTGATGGAGGGGCGCCTGAAATAAGTTTGTGTAAACGCTGTACGCCTCCTACAGGGCGCCCCTCGATCTCTTAGTCTTGGCGCCCCCTAGGCCAATTTTTTGGCGCCCCCCATAGTGGCTGCCCCTCCCAAACCAAAATCCTGGATCCGGCACTGGTGTGGGATGGGGATGTGGCGAGACCAGCAACGAGCGAGACAGAGATCGGGCGCGAGAAGCATTGACCATGTGAAGGGTGGGTGGCGGATATATACATGGTGTGAGGAGGATAGGAGCAGCGACTGAACGATGGGATACAAAGTAGTCTAAGGGGCAGCATACAAACTCGTTTTGCATAATCATATATCAGTAATATCACTATTTCCCTATGAATCGGGAAATCGGTTAGGGATGGAGCAGGAACATAGCAACGCAACATCTCTGTGATTTACTGTAGATAGAGGTCGTTGTTTAGCCTACTAAATATTGATATAAGTACAACCAACAATTATTGTAATCTATATAAAATCGTAATACTTACATTTCTCAAACTGTATTCACGGACAGCCTCTTCTCTTTCTCGTAGCACATTCAGATTATCCATCTTTCAACAAAAAATATCTACAAATCAATGTTAATTCAAATCAATGTTACAAACTAAATTAAATTTAACAATCATTAACAACTTTACATCAGAAGATCACGATTTGAACAATAATATAATATAGTCAATAAGAGCACAAACGCATCGCATGGATGTCAGACGCAGAACTGAGTTTTATCGCCACACCTCGAGTCGTATTTAGCGCTAACCTGAGACGCTGGCCAATGACACGCGAGAACCGGTTGATGCCTTCCTAACGCGCGCGCTCATTGGACAACGATAACCGTGGCTGGTGGCAGCGTCCAATGAGAACGGCTGTTACGCGTGGCTGCCGCTCGCGTGTCCCGCGAGTATCGTTACAGGGTGTCACGGGAGAAAGGCGATACAGTAGTTAAATTCGAATGAACAATAGGAAAACCCGTGTTTGGACAAAATTATAGATCACATACTGGGATGGGACCTTGGGGGCTGGGATAACAATGTCATCACATGAGATAATATGGGGTCTATAGTCTATACACCCGCGGCCCACGTGAGAGGGGGGGGGGGTCTAGGCACCCGGGGGGCTTATCTATATCACCAACACATGCGCCGCCTAATTAACGGTTTTAGGAAGTTTCCGCGATTTTATACACTTTACGAGACTAGAATTCTGCGAATTGTTGGCAGGATTGACTTGTGATTTTTGTGCCCGATATTAGGGTAGATATATGATTCTAGTGGTATGGGTATGTGATTTTGCAAAGTTGTGCAAAATGTTATTATAATCAAGCCGGAAATGTAGTTTATTTGTATCATTTGGGCCTATGTATTTTTGTAAACCTGATAACCTTTAAAATTAAATTTACAATACTATGATCCCTATTCCATTCACTATGCCCCCCAATGTTGAAAACCTGGCGACGCCACTGTGCAAAATTAGGCCATTAGGTTTTGTATAGGCTATACCTACTTGAACAATACGGCGGAATAATTCAGATAGAAATACAGTTTAAACGTTTTGAAAGTGAGTGATTACATTTAACATATTATCAAAATTGGTCAATTATGTACATTTGGAGGGTCAATTAGCACAAATTTAATGGCACGGTTAAAATCACAAGTCTCGTCATAAATCAGGTGAACAATGTCAAGGCAGAGGTGGAATGACGTCATCATGCAGTTCGTCACGGTGAATGACGTCATCAGCGACAAAATGGCGACGGTGGTGTTATGTGTGAACGACGTCACGATGGCGAGTGATTAGCGACACGCGCTAAAATATCATAGCAGAATTGGTCCAAGATTCCATGAAAATGACACCAATTTGGATTTTTTATAAAGATGGTGTTAATCGTTGACATAGGCCTACGCGAAGAAGGGATCACAAATAAATCTGGCATGTTATTAATGCCTACGGAAGGAGGTATCCACAACTATAGATGTCATGTGGGTAGGTGAAGTGTTAAATGATTAACCATAATCCAGTCACTATAGTATAGGGTACCTAGTACTTACCCTCATGGATGTCGCGGATTAAAGTGTCGGATCAGGTTCAAGTGTATGTGCATAGTATTATTACTTGAGGAGGGGCTGTGGGGATTACGTTCCCTCATCATATATAGTCAGGCATTGGGATTAGTGTTTCCGCGGGAAATGCAACGTAGGATTATACAATTCGAGTTAATGGCATGTCAAAAATAGCGACTTGTTTCCGATTATTGTATGCTACAATCTGTCAAAATTTGATAACCTGAGCCCAAATCATTCAGCTTCTTTTCTCGTGTAACTGCTAATGAGTTGATGGCATGGTCACGTGGTATAGCTAACGACCTACATCGCAGACACATGACGTAACCCCAACGTATCTAACGTCCAATCTCCCACTCAGATGACGTCACTAACGGTCCGCCTGAATCTGCCCAACGTTTGATCCCACGATAACCATACGATGATACGACCAACCGACAGGCAACCGTAACAAATCCACACGTCTGGGCAGATAAGTCAAGAGATAAGATAGCCTACTGGTTTCAAATAGCCATTAGATAACCTCGGTACCGCAGCGGTACGTCTATGGACTTTCCATTCGTATCCGACGGGCATTTTTGCACATCGACTGATCTTATGTGTCAGTGGTGGACGTTTCCTGTGGGTTAAATGGTTCCGCGGCTAGTGTCCAGATTGGAGATAATTACGAAGTACTCTTATCTTCACTGTTGCTATTATTATTATTATTTACTCAGAAATAAATACAAAATAAAAATCCTGGGCATCAGCTAGTTACTCATCGTAGGGGTTTGATTTCCACCGAAATCCCTACACGATGAGTAACTATAGCTGATGAGCGGTATTTTGGTATTTTTTGTCTGTGTAAATATTTTTTTTTATGTTATCGCGAACCAATATGACACATTTTTTACTTTTCATCTGAAATCAGAATTGATGATGAGATAATGACTATACTATAGCCTACCGGGCAGTGAAATAAGATCCTCCTCTGAGTCCTCTCCTCTTGAACACCAAAGCTCCCCAAAAACCTAACTGCCCTAGGACTCTGATGTGAACAGTAACACCATAACGGTCACCGACGAGTCCTACGATTATTATCCCGGAGAAATATCCATTCACACTTGTCGCCATGCAGCTGCTAATGTAGCCTATGTCGATTGCACATAATTATTTACATCGGTTCAATAAACTTACAAAATAATATTTACATAAATTATTTTCAAATTTGTATTTCACATTATCCCATAATTATTTCTTTATGATTTCAAAAATACTTAAATATTTGGGATATTTTTCGGTACGGCATCTGCACTTCATGCAAATTGATTTGATACATTGTGGTGGTGTAAGTGTGTGGCCCAGTGGCAGATACACCTGTAGCCTATGTAAATTCAGAGGAGGGGACATATAAATATTCAAATCGGATCCTAATCTGCTCGGAGCATCGAGATATAATTTTAGTTTCAAATCTATGGCCGGCTCTGACTCAAAATTCAAATCACGAGAAATGGCGGGAAAACTAGACGATCAAGTGGGCATAGCACTTATTGGGCACGTCCAGTCAACATAGTGCACCTGTTGGTGTGACATAAGGTACACGATGGGTGTGCATTGTTCGGTAGACGCGTGCCGAGATGTACAGGTGCATAGTGAGGTTACCATGGCAACTCCAGGTGAGCGGCAACGTTTGATGTTAATGAATAATGATGTCGATGTATTTAAATCAGGTGATAATCTGTCTGCCCAGGTGTGGTGGGTGGTGCCCTTAGGCAAGGTATGCGGCCACGTGACGTATACATGTCACTGGCCAGTGACTAGAGCTTGCTGTGATTTACCACACATTTTACTGTTGTCACGTAGTAGTGTGCATGCACTAAATAAAAATGGTGCGTGCGGGTGATAGTGGGACTTATTGTCGCCAATATCAATATATTGTGACTATAAAGCCCATTGACTTACATCCCCTAGATGGCCGATGCCTCCACCAGCTAATGGGCCCCTTTGAAGTAAGCGTCGTGGGTAAA
>WNLI01145435.1:0-10063 GCA_025802215.1 Wirenia argentea
AGTAAATAAACAATGGCACTGAATCCAAATACCAATAACCATGGTTAATTATAGCACAGTGGTATAATGAAGGTGGAAGGTGGACCACCGCAGGAGATAGCTGATAGCTTAATAATACGGAATGCTAACGCTATAGCCACGCTTAAAGCGTGGCAAAAATTCTGAAATGTTATACAATCATTAATGAGACTATCCCTATTTTATTTTAGTGCTTCACTATCCATAGCTGAAATATACTGGCTTATATATAAAGGCATACTGGCCATAAAACACTGTAATTACTCCCCTATGATGACATTAATGTCACTATGTACTACATACTACACATAGTAGTGTACGTACTATAGTTATGTTATTTAGGTCTAGTATTGATCATTGTACTAAAATAAAAAAAATGTATTATACTAGTATATATCATTCATTGTATCAGTGTAGTCTCCCCTTAATAAAACCAAGGATGTGTAACTAAGTAGCCTAGTGTACATCTATAATAGCCAATGCCGATAAAGACGCCCCACTAACTTCGACTCAGAAGAAGATACTGGCGCCGTACAAGAAGATTCTCCCCTCACTGACAAACAAGAAAACAATGTATAAAGACAAGTATATTACAGCGTGGTGGATTTCTTCCGTCTTTGATTCCAGCGTTAGTGGCGTTACCGCGGCAGCTCAGTCGTATATCTACTCGGTTAGATATCGAGTCAGATATTTTCAACGTTTTTATTTGCGGGCGTTAGGCGATCCCATGGCACGTTAATCGATGCAGAAGCCACACAGATTGGTACTAGGCTAATCATGTTTAGCACCAGGCCAGTTTTATAAAAGTATAATTCCAAAATGCGCAGTGTAAGTATAATCAGTATACACTTAAGTAATGCCAGTTCGTGTTTCTGACAATTTCAGGGAACTCCTGCGTCTCGATCTGACACACCTACAGCTGGGTACACAGACCAAACAACGAAAGCACATTCACTAACTATCTGTCATAAAGACAGATACGCTAACACAACCACACCGATGCTTGGAGCACTAACGAACAAGATGGCCGTACACGGATACAGTGCCGTACTCATCCTTCTGGCACTCATCACGACCACGTTACCGCGGTGCTTACATTTCGTAGTGCTTCTACCAGCCAACACCAGCTACCCGTTCTCGCTGAGATTGATGGAACCCGTGTTTCTGGTGGCTACAGAAGTACTTCAACAAAGCGCGAACTGGAACAAAAACTGCACGATCGACGTAACGTATCTCGATTCTGGTCCGGATCGTGTACAAGCACCGCACGCCGCGTATACTGAACACACTAGGTTACAACGTAGTGGGGAGGTGATGTTTGCGTTCATTGGGCCAATATGCGATGAGGCCCTAATTTCAGTGGCTAGACAGGCCAATATATGGGGCGTGCCGGTGCTTACAGCCGGCGGTACTGGTCACGTGTTTGACGATCGCCAACAGTTCTCCACCCTAGTTCGCTTTGGTCTTGTGACAGTTGGTGATATCGTGTATATGCTCCAAGATTTAATGTATAAATATTCTTGGAGGCGCGCGAAGTTGTTGGGTACCCGCGATTCGGGCGTGCACGGGATGTACAGCGTATGTGCAGAACTCGGCAGATTTCTGATGGTGCAGCATGGGGATGAGGATATGGAAGACATATATGGCGGCGAGTATGCCTTTGATGCCCATTATCGGAACGAAGACGTTGATATAGCGGTGGCGTCTATAAGGGATGACTATGAGGAGATGTTGTTAGACGAGGTCGGGGGAGAATACGCTGTTGTTATTTTATGCGCCCCGCATGATATTTCCAGGTCGATTATGATAACAGCTCACCGACTGAAGTTTACCAATGGGAACTATGTGTTTATAGTGCTAGACCTGTTTAGGTTACACACGCCTCATCCGTGGCATATGGAGGGTGATTCTGACGAACGTGACGCACAAGCTAAGCAAGCGTACGATTTCGTCCTCAATATCATAATAGACCGACAGTTCCGTGAAACCTTCCAAAATATCTCTTTACAGGTCCACCAAAAAGCATTGCAACTAAAGTACGACATATCACATCCCAAGCATGTCAACTACATACTCGCTGAATTATACGACGCTTTTGTTATAAGCGCTACAGAAGTGACTGATGCCCATTACGGTCTCGGTGCGGTGGAGCACATTTTGAATAATACCTATCAAGGACTTTCGGGTGAAATACGCTTCCATCCGTCTGGTAGGCGTTATTCAGAATATACGATATGTCAAGTGCACCGTACGGGTCGTGAGTCGACAGGGAACTTCGAGCGCCTATACATATACAACACATCTACTACCATATTCGATGAACTTCGAGAAGCGGACTGGAGAGGTTTTTACAGTGGCCTCCCAGGAGATAAGCCTACTTGCCCATACAACGAAAACTGTAATCGCAAGTACACGGAATACGTGGGGGTACTGATTGCCTTAGTGGTCATCATCGTTTGTGCAGGTATACTCGCGATGGTGTTGTACAGACGCTACCGACGCGGGTTTCAACTAGCGAACCTCGAGTGGCGAGTTAGGTGGGGAGAGGTCAGGTTCGAGTCGAAGGAGAAACATGAGCTGGCGTTTAGGCGGAACAGTTCCGAGTCCAGTGTGTGTGGCACGTTTACCGACGTCGGCTTCGTGCGCGGCAAACGAGTATCAATAAAGTTCCTCAGTCGCGAAACATTCACGATCGACATGAATGCTCTGGGCGAGTTTAAGAGGTTATTGGAGAACACACACGAGCACATTTGTAAGTTCGTGGGAGCTTGTCTCGACCTTGGGTATCAGAGTATCCTGACAGAGTACTACACAAGGGGAAGCCTGAAGGACGTCCTCGAGAATGTATACATGCATCTTGAATGGGCCTTTCGCTTTTCGTTCGTGCAAGACATCGCGAAAGGGATGGCATTCTTACATAGTAGTGAGTTCCAAAGCCACGGGAACTTGACGAGCTCGAACTGTCTCGTTGACGACCGTTTTGTCATCAAGTTAACCGACTTTGGTTTACACTTCCTTCGTGATGACATACACGCGGTATACAGCGATGACAACATATACGAGAAGTTCCAAAAGATGTTGTCTGTGGCGCCAGAGTTGTTACGTTTGCACGAGCGCCCAGCCAAAGGAACCCAAAAGGGGGATGTTTACAGCTTCGCTATCATATGTCAGGAGATCGTCTACAGATCCGGGTCTTTCTACATAGACGCGGAACCCTACGTATCGCCAAACGATAAGTACGATCAGGTGATACGAGGCGTTGAACCACATTTTCGCCCCACACTCAGGAACGACGATTGTTATAACCATGACTTGTATTCTTTAATTATACAATCTTGGTCGGAAGAAACGCACGAACGTCCGACGTTTCCCGTCATTCTAGAAACATTAGTCAAGGTTTCACAAGGAACACATACGGGCAGTATACTAGACAATCTTGTGCAGCGAATGGAGACCTACGCTTCCGACTTGGAGGGGCAAGTGGAAGCTCGCACGGCAGCGTTAATCAAAGAGAAGCAGCGGGCTGACGAAATACTACATCTCATGTTACCTCGGACTGTCGCTAAGCAACTGATTAAAGGTGAGACAGTGCCACCAGAATGGTATGATTCCGTCACGATCTTCTTCAGTGATATCGTTGGCTTCACTGCTCTCTCTGCGTCATGTACACCCATGGATATCGTCGGTATGCTTAATGATCTGTACACGGCCTTCGACTCCCTCAGTGACGACCACGATGTGTACAAAGTGGAAACGATCGGTGACGCATATATGGTTGTGTCGGGTCTCCCCGTGCGGAATGGTATCCAACATGCTGCCGAGATCGCCTGGATGGCTCTCTCTATACTCTCTGTTGTTAGACGCTTTCGTATAAAATTTCGTCCCGACAAGAAACTGCAACTCCGTATCGGCCTCCATACTGGGCCGGTCTGTACCGGGGTTGTTGGTCATAAGATGCCGCGATATTGCTTGTTTGGCAATACCGTGACGACGGCGGCGTCTTACGAATCATCAGGCCTACCGCTGAAGATCCACATCAGCGAAGAAACGAAGGAACTCTTGGACCAAATAGGCAGTTTCGACATTGCACCTAGAGGCATAATTGAGATGAAAACCCGAGGGAAAGTCCATACATACTGGGTGATGGGGTCGTCTTCCTCACGCGCTATGTCAAGGGCACCATCGGTTAAAGGATCGGAGAATTCCAGTTTCCTCGCGTTGACATCAAATGCATCCAGTCAAGTTCGTAGTGTACCACTGTCCAGAAGAACCAGTATAAACTGGTCTTCGTCAATTTCAAAGAAATCACAAGAAAGAGCCATAATGGATGCGAGAAGAATATCCGGCATCTCAACTCCTGGTACTCCGCTTCCGCGATCACACAGAGGTAGCATACGTTTACGCGTACCATCGGCCACCTCAACTCCTGGTACTCCGCGATCACAAAGAGATAGCATATTACGTTTACGCGTACCATCGGCCACTCCGCATAAAATTTCCCCAGAACTTTCACGCAGAAGTGTAAGCCTCTCGGATCGCCTACATTTAGACGTACAAAGCATACGTCATAGGCTAGCCACGAGCCGCGATGATCTAGAAGAGCACTCAGAATCACCGGGTGCTCAATACGAAGAAAAAGACATCATCCCCATAAAACGGGGAAAGAAACCCACAAAAGGATTGACGTCAACAAGTCCCAAAGCCACGTCAGCATATCTCAAGCAACGGACGCTATCTAAAAAATCGAAAGTGCCGCAGCTAAACAAAATACAGGAAGGTAAAGGAAAGCAAAGGCGACCGTCTGTACCCATATCGCTGAAAACCCGGAAAAATAAAGTCGTCCCACTAAAACAGATAAAAGAATTGGTGCACGTGGAATCTCGACCGTCGCTCTCGTTCAAGAAACTCGGACACTCATCAGATGCAGAAAGCGCTTCTGAATACGTTCACAAAGGCGCTCATAAACACGCCCACAAAGCCCCTCAAGACCTGAGCCAGAGACCAAAATGGCATTAAAGTGGACCGAACCTCAAAAAATTTAATTAGTGTTTCAACTCCTAAAGTGTTACTATATACCTTCAAAAACTATTTGTACAGCGTTTAATGAAATGGTGAATACCAAATATCATACAGAAATGATGCAGTACGACGGGCGGGGGTCACAACTTCATAGAGTGTAATTGTGGGTAATCTGTCAAGTGAGATATAAATGTGTGAAAAACAATCTCAAATATAACTCTATTATGTCATTTGAGTCTAAATTGTAGCGATAAGAACTAACTCAATATCACATTGTCACAATTAAACCTGCAAAAGTATAGTGAATATGTCGTTTTTGTATTATCATATCTTGTCAAATACAATAACGTTCGTAAATACATATTTTCAATGTTTGTACCGATACTATTGATGGATTCAGGCTTTCAAATTGCTAGAATAAAAGGTAAACCAAAGTTAAATTAATTTCAGTCATATTGTCAAATTAAAATTATTGTCAAAATTTCAGTCCTTTTGCTAAAAGCCTGAAAATTTCAATCATTCAAATGGCTACAATCAATGTTAAATTAATTTCAGTCATATAGTCAAATTTTATGGTCAAAATTTCAGTCCTTTTGCTAAAAGCCTGAAAATTTCAGTCCTTTAGCAAAATCCCTAATTGAAACAGGCTTTTTGCTAAATGACTGAAATTTTCAGGCTTTTAGCAAAAAGACTGGTTTGACAATAAGACTGTAACATATGTCTTTGGCAATCAATGAGTTAAAAACCACACGTCACCGATCTTGAACATCTCGCTGCGGCGCATTGTGCCGATGCACCATCTTGGAAGAACCATCGCTTTCAAAATATTCCTCATCGTTGAAGGTGTAAGTGTGCTCTAAGTCAAAGTAGCTATCGAGCCATAGGGTTGATTTTATGATATTACGACTGATCCTATGTTAACATATGTCAAAAATTATTTATGTGAGCAAAATTAATGTTGTACTCAAAACATTGATTGTTCAATTTACGAGATGTGTATTTTACTTACCCAAAAAGTGGTGCAGTTGAATATTCACATGGATTTATAAAACATGACATTGACCAAGAAGTTTTTTGCTGATTTTGATAATTGACGCGGTTTTGTAAAGAGGATTAAATTTCTTTTAAAACGACATGACTGTGAAATATCTATGTACATAATGCATGAAGTTCCTGAGATATCTTGCTCTAAAGTCGCCTTTTTATAGACACACATTGTACAGGTAAAAAAAACGTGATCAATATAATACAGCCACATTTTCACAGGGGAGATCACAACTGTGACATTTGTATGGCAACAAAGGGCCGCGATAACTGACTGGAGTGTCAAAATTTGGACAATCTGAGCATGCTCTGGTGCGACCTGACTTTCACGTCACGTAAAGCTAGATAGGCTACAACTAACGCAAGATCAATGCTCTCAATTGTGTCCTCGGGCACGGCACTATAGAATGTACATCTACTGTATATGTGGGAGTTAATATTCGATTCGATAAAACATGTGCGGCTGTGTGCACAATTGTCTCCAAGTCACCTTTTACGTTTAATCGATTAAAGCCCATCAATTTCAAATTTATCTGAAAAATGTCTGGTCAAGTTTTTTCGGCGACCCAGGCTTGAGTCCTGACATCACACGGTGTACAGACTATGTCTCTCTTATGTACATCTAGATGGGTGCCTGTTTCCCCAATGAACAGAGACGAAGGGGGGCTATTTATAAGTCACGTGTACGACACATGTTATTACACATTACGAATAGATGACATCAGCTCGCATTTTGGCGCCAAAACTGTCTGAGCACAAATGGCAAAAATTAAGAATCGCCAGTCCGACGAAAGCCTTTGCTAAAGGCTGAATGTTATTAAATGTAAGTCAAATTAATGGCTGTGTACTAAAAATTTGTAATAATTATAATATATATATATATGTTGGTAGATGTTACCTGTTGCGGATGCGCATGCTCTCGGCGTGAGGCGACCTTATGTACATCTCCACGATCTGCTTCCACCGCCGCCGACACAGCCACCCGCGAAAGAAGCTCTGAACCTTTAGCATGGAGCATATAACAACATAACGTTATCAAAAGGGTAGACTGTACAGCATATATCACAGTAAAACACAGCCATCCACGAAAGAGCTCTGAACCTTAAGCGTAGAGCATATAACAACATAACGTTGTCAAAAGGGTAGACTATACAGCACAAATATCACAGTAAAAACACAGCCACCCACGAATGAGTTCTGAACCTTAAGCATGGAGCATATAAGATAACGTTATCAAAATGGTAGGCCTACATGATACAGAATAACAATTAATATTGTAGTAAAAAACAAAGATGACAGTCGTAGTTCTTGATTGTAGAAGATCCCTGAAAATTGCAATATTGATATATATATTTTATGATAATTAGGTACATAACCGTTATTAAAAAATGTCTTAAATTCAACTAAAATATATTCTGATAATTACGAATAGCAACACAGCGAAATGAAAAAAAAACCGCCATGGCTGAACAATGCATTGCTTTTTATCGTAATTGTAAAATATATTCGGTTTCAGATTATAAATCTTAAAATGGTACACTATGTACCTTCAAGTTCATAGTATAGTTTGCATGTCCATAGGGTCCAACTAGCATAGTCAAATAAGCCTATTTACCAAACATATACCTTGCCGGTACGGTTTATATGACAAATTTTCTTTTGCTCCAACATTACACGGAATTTCAAAAGCATAGTTTAGCATTCAAAAGCATAGTTTAACATTCAAAAGCATAGTTTAATGCGTTGCGTAGTGAGATAATAGCGCTACCATGAATGTCTGAGTCAAGTAAATAGGCTTATTTGTCTATACTAATTGGGTCCTATCAACATGCAAACTATACTGTGAAGGTACAGTATCACTTTAATATATGTACACGTAAAAACAAGCATATTTGTCACACAACTAAAGGCATGCTCTTTTCTTATTTAAAGGGATACTCAACTCACAGAATATTTACGCAAATCATGTACTATACATTATTAGAAACTGTGACTAGACTGACTAAACATAATAGGCCCAATTACAATGTTGTGGCCATTTGGATCTACAACTTCAGTCCTGATCTAATCTAAACGTGAACCTTAAATTGACAAATTCCCATTAACACCTATGTATACAATTAGCATTTGACATACTGTAATTTTGTGCAAGAATATGTACAGTATGTGTCTTATTGATGTAATGAGGCTGATCATGTATTTCTGTTCACATATTACTGATATGATAATTTATAATTTAACATGAAAACCATTAGCGTAAAACCCGGGTGAAATTTTGAATTTTGAGGGAGGTAATCACGACAAATTGGTCACATTGAAGAGCATGTCTTTAAAACGAAGTGAACAAGATCATTTATAATTATGATATGTGTGTGCAACAAGCAATTGCAAGCAAACTAACATTCTTCTAAAGCCCTATTCATACCATTGTTACAAAATTAATCTGATTATTACATGCATTAGTTAATAAAATTAATTAATTAAAATGTGTAACTTTTTAAATTGGTTGCGCATCAGTAGACTAATCAAAATAATTTGATATGAAATTTGGCTATTTGTGAAATTTCTCTACTATAAAGTTCTCGAAAATGCAAAAATTTATATTGGTATGAAATTGAATTGGGCATATTCTGTAAGTTCTACCATTCCTATAGAGGACAGTTCATTCATTCTGTTCTAGCTAGTGATACTATGTATAATGTTGCTTAATGGTTAGTAGGAGATTCGTACATGTATAATCTAACTTTTGGGTAAAAATAAAATAATGAGAGACTGGATAGTAAAATAAATAGCATGGAAAAATATAAGGTAGTGCTTTCTTGTGCTGGGTAATATTTACGTAATTGTAGTGACGGGTATTTTATTTATTTCAAATATGTACAAACGAATTTCAATATACTATCTAGCGTGTGTTGATATTATTAAATGTGCGCCACAAAAAAGACAAAATATTTCGTCTTATGAGGATGGCATTATATATTGGCAGAAATGCAATGTTTCATAGTACAAAGAAAGATAAGAACCGTATTTATTGATATTGGTAATTATTAAATTCTGGCATATCATTAATGAATAACATGAACATTTGAGCAGAGAGTGGACTACATTGTACACCAGTGTTTATGGAACCAGTCATTCCACTACTTTTTGCCAATATATATGGGAGGTCTTTCGAAGACATCAATCGGCAGATGAGGAGCTTGGCATCTGAGTGTGCTAGATGGGCCTTAGTGTTAGTATTATACAACTGAGTGGGTACCACAGGCATACCAACAAATTCTTTTTGAGAGAGTCGAGGTAGAGGGGTAAGGGGTTTTTGCTACTTGGGGCACTGGATCGCTGTCAACGCATCCATTGAGAGTGAAGTGCAGGCGCGCATTAACCAGGCTTCCCGGTCATGGGGCTGCCTGCTCAGATCTGTCATGGGGCGTAGGTAGATATCTGGCCGCAACAAGTGTAGACGGTTCGCTTACGTATGGGGCGGACCGGCGGAGGCGTTTCAAACACTGTACTGCAAATGCTTCCTATGGCGAATCTGGCGCATCAATTGGTGGGAAAATGTCAGACCCAGAACACGGGATGTCCTGCTCAGATCTAACCAATTTCCTATCTCCGATTTAGTTCGGAGATTTCGACTTATGTGGCTGGGACACATGCTTCGGATGATTGAGGAACGCATACCGAGATCCCCAGATCGGGCAACTTGGTGGGCCATGGAACTATGAGAGCCTTCTGCCAATATATAATGCCCATTTTAAATTTTTAAGCAAACAAACGTATTACTGTAAAATTATAAATTACAGTGGTTTATAGCGTGCAGAGGCTGTGCGAGAATGTATAGAAATTTTCTTGATAATTTTGTTGTAGAATTGTATCCATCATACCATATTTACAAGTACAATTAGTACACAAAGTGATTGTAATTACGTTTTATTTAGGCTATTTGGAAAATTGATAAGTTCTTTCTACAAACAAAATAACC
>WNLI01145446.1:0-10061 GCA_025802215.1 Wirenia argentea
GGGTTTAAATAACGAAAATATGTTACTAATGTACTGTTGTGCGCATAAAAACTTTAACTTGTCACTAATCAATGCACATTAAATTACTTACTTGAAAATAAGTTAGGATAGTGTTATGTCCCTTGTTATGGTTTAGTATTTTATTGTCTCCCTTGTATCATTCTAATTATAATAAATAATAAAATAAAAGGTATATGGTACCACCTTCATGGACAAACTGACAAAAGGTACGGGCCTCCAACCTGAAGACTTCCATAATGCCATGTCCAACAGAGAGGAGTGGAAGAAGATTGTAGTTGCCTCGTGCATCCGGCTCAACAAGCTGCCTTAAGCAAGTAAGCAAACGGTAAATTGGGTCACATGTCACTTTTGCACTTTTTGATTGGATTTGAGGTACGTGCTTTTTACACAACATGCAGGTGAACGCAAATAATGTACTTGTGCAAAAGAATGTACGTGCTTTTTGCATTATTTGGCCTGTCCCAGGGATGGTGGATAATCGAGGGTTCACTGTACGTGGTTTTTGCAGTATGTGGTTTTGCATCGATACCGACGAAATGTAAAAAATGACTCACTGAGAATGCTGACTAGAGTGGTGCCATGTGGTGAGGTGAGTGTCATATTGAACTGATATGACTCGTAGGTTGCGGCAGTCCTCGCATAGCCAGTCCTGAATACATTACACAATATACAGTATTACATAGTCAGTCCTGGAATACCAGAATATATCACAAAGCCAGTCTTGGAATAACGGAATATATAGTACAATGCAGTGACGCCTAGTATGTGATGTGATCGTGACGTCATGACAACTGCGGGTCACTCCTAGAAGAAGCTCTCAGTATGTGGGAGTGAAACGTCGAGCGCAAAAAGTTAGTGTGAGTGTGTAGAAATTAAACTGTATACTATGAACTTTGACCACTCTGATGAACATGTTTACTCATTGACAACAGTATCAAGCTCAATTTAGCTCTATTTATTGCCAACTTGTTTTGAGGCTTCGACGACACTTTGCACACAAAAAATATATGCAATTCCTATACGGTTTATTACATCATCAAATCTTA
This sequence comes from Wirenia argentea, assembly GCA_025802215.1. Classification (NCBI taxonomy): domain Eukaryota; kingdom Metazoa; phylum Mollusca; class Solenogastres; order Pholidoskepia; family Gymnomeniidae; genus Wirenia; species Wirenia argentea. The sequence goes on from WNLI01145446.1 coordinate 1,068, forward strand.
AATCTATGCATATAATATTATCGTCTCATTACTCGTATTACCTAATTTGACGCTGTTGCTAATTATTGATAATGCCCTTGGATTCGCCGTTCTTCACCATAAATATTGTACGATCAACGACACTGAAACACCGGAAGTTTGATCACTGACCTGTCACCATAGCAACCAATATCGCGACAACGCAGATATTTCAGCGGGCAAGTAATGAGTGATAATTATGATCTAGTGCCCTTCAAAGGCATGAGTATGACAGCCTATTATTACAGAGAGGGACCAAGGGATGGGGATTGATAACCTACCGTAGGTTAATGGTGAGATATGAGTAGGTATGGTAATAGGGTATGTAAATAATTGTATAAAATCTTTTGCGTGCAGCCGTGAACCACAATGATATGGTTGGTAACTTGGTAATCAATCGCAAAAATTGACGATGCTGGATAAAAATAGGTAAATGGATGAATAATCACCAAATGCAAATTGTCAAATACCAATTTATCCAAAAATGAAATAAACCAGGTTATTCCACAAAGAAGAAATCAAATCGTACCCATATATATCACTGATAGTTTTGACTTTAGAATTACCAATATGGACAATGTTGGTGTCTGTGAATAGGATTGTCTAGAAGTTTGATTTTGCCTCAGTAGGAATTAAGTGCGAAAATGTATTCTAAAATTATATGAGGGAAATGTGATATTGGCAGTGAAAACACACACACCTTTACAAACTGACTGCAAATTGTATATCTCTACATGTTCTGTCGACTCGGCCGAATAATAGAGCGACGAAACGTACGCCAACTTATTATTACCTGTCGGCATTCACAGCAATCACTCGCACATTAGAGGGAGTCTATAATTTCTGCCTGTCAATGATTGTAGGGTAGTAATGACATATAAAGTATGTACCCTAAACTCCCTAATGAGGACTCAGACTTCATTAGTGTACAATCTGGTTCATGACATATGTCACATATACCAGAATTACCACCTGTGACAGCCAGTGTGTGGAACTGTGGATATACATTATAATATATGAGAAAAATTCTGAGAAGAACACCAGTTGCGGTCAAATTGAAGGAAGACTGATTTTTTCGAGGTTATTAACTTATTATATATAGATTATAATGTTACCAGACACTGAAAATTCTACCCGCTACTAACATTTACTGCAGGTCCTAGTAAATACTTTACCCCTCAAGACATTCAAAAGCCTATCAACTAATTACTGCCCGATAAAATAACGCTTCGTAAGCCACTAACAATATCTGCATATGACAGGTTGATCAATATGTAGTTAGTAGTACAATGCGGAGTATTAACGTTGTCAAACTAAATGTTCCGAGACATACTGGATATGTCCCAGTAAGTACCAGTTCGAGCGATACCTAATCCTCTTTTCCTGGTATGTTCTGGAAGACACACACCTCCACGAGCAGGTAGAATGTAAACCACTTCGCTATGCTTCGCTTTATTTTGCTAATGTAGTATGTGTGTGTAACATCGAGCAAACCGAATCGATTTGGATCAGTTTTATCATGTTATAGGGGGTTATAACGAGTTACGTTCAATTCAGCACAAGGTCACGAGAGGTCATGATAGTAGATTCTCCCAGTTTAGAGCGGTAGGTATAGTAATGGTACAATTTGGTAATGCGGATCAAAATGCTTTGAAACTAACGTGAATCGATTCACTTCATTTCACTTCGCAAGTAGGCTATAGCAACGGTATTAAACAGTGGTGGGGATACATTAACTGTTTGTAATATGATCCATTTCAGTAGAGTAAATAATAGGCTTCGTGTATATCATAATTACGCCTACGGGGTTGACGGACAGACGATGGACGGTCGTTGCTCCTGATGGCGAGAAGATGCTGAGATGTTATTGAATCATTATCATATTGGTATAGTTAGTATCAGTTACAGTCGACATAATATATACATAATGAAGTATTTACATTATACATGCGGTAGTTACTACATTAACTCTTGTCGTTGTTATATAGACTCTTATACATAAATAAATATGAGGTCACTATGACCGAACGCACACCAGATGACAACGATAATCATACATAATAGCTTATGATAAAACTTATAAAGGAAAATTGAGCACTCAATAAGAATATGAATAGTAATAGTATTGCATTACTTCACTACGTAATAATAGTTTAATAGATGAGATATTTTTGGTAAAGTTGTATACTTTGAAATTGTATCATGTATAAATTTGTAAATGTCGGACTGTCGGTGGACAGTTGCGATCATTATGAAAATCATAAATGGAATTTGATTTACATAGCCTACCAGATAATATGTAAACCTACACTAAACACGATATCTTCAAATTTATTGAGAGTCTCTAAAATATATAGCAGCTCGGAGCATACACAAAAATTTGGTATTAAATTCTTCCACTTTCGCACCAGATTGTTTACATAAATTTGCATGTTACTTTATATCTTTGATTGTTAGTAATTTTTGTGTCGTGCTGTGTCGTGTGCACGTACTTCTGATGAGTCGAGTTTACACTATATGTAATGGTACGTTCTTGGATAATAGTATGGGTAGCAAGTGTACAAATCCAACGCTGACCACCCCATCAATGGCCGCTAATGATTCTGTTATGAGTCCCGTGATGCTTTCAGTTTCAGGCCATGGCATTATGCTGCGGGTACACTGCGGCGCTCCTCCCGGAGCGTTATTTTTATCCATTAGATTCCCATACATACTTTTAGCAATGTGTCCATTTTACTAAATATTGTAATTCGCAGGCAGATATTTTTAATCGTTATTTTTAACCATTGTGTTGTTACTTTTAGATGATGATTGTAAAGTAATGAGGGTACACCATGAGTGTATGATGGCTTAGCTCTATACAGCCTTCCCCATTGCTAATCTGAAAAAATGTGGAATATAAACGATTTTTACATCAAATCTCAAGTGCTGCACCTTGCATAGTCATATTGAAATTTTATGTCTACGAAACTCAAGACTAAAATAGCAATTTTTCGATAGTCCACCTTCTGTTTATTTCCGTACTATATCATAATCAATTTATATTGTAGCGTACATAGTTTAGAAAAAAATTTGAACTCACCTTCGCATTTCAGTCCCTGTTTAACGAGGCCAAACAACATTTCTCCGCAGAAGTCGCAGAAGTGAGGCTTCTTGTAGGAGTGGACAAAGAGGCTGTGAGGTCGTACTTGTAGCTCTTCCATCGTCGTTTGAGCTGTAATGACAAACATTGTTATACCATATTGAAACAACTTATACCATATCGAAACAACATCTCCGCAGAAGTGAGGTTTCTTGTAGGAGTCTACAAAGAGGCTATAAGGTCGTACTTGTAGCTCCTCCATCGTCTTTTGCGGTGTAAGCAGAAACATTGTCACATTGTTAAAACAACATCTCTGCAGAAGTGAGGCTTCTTGTAGGAGTCTACAAAGAGGCTATAAGGTCGTACTTGTAGCTGCTCCATCGTCGTTTGAGCTGCAATGGAAAACATTGTTAAAACAACATCTCTGCAGACTGCAGAAGAGTAGGTTGTAGGAGTGGACAAAGAGGCTGTGAGGTCGTACTTCTCCATCGTCGTTTGAGATGCAATGGAATACATCGTTGTATTGTCACCCAGGCATTGAATTTATACAGTAATTATGTTTTTATGCAGGCTGCAAAATATACACATGCACCGGCACTATTCCATCCATGCCCCAACCTTTGGGCTTTGGTGCCATCCATTTGAAGGATGGACCAGGAAGGTAAGACAATTTGCAGGACGTGTATTGCCCAAATACCTAAACTTGTGAATACATCTTTCACAGAATTCTGAATTGGTATTGCCGGATCATACAACCAGGTTATATCTTTAATATTGCTATTACTTACAATCGTCAGCTTCATTTGAGCCTGATAAATCGGTAGACTCAGTATCGTTGGTACACATTATACCAGTAATTAGTTTTGTGAAAACATATATATATTAAATTATAAAGTATTATATTCATAAATAAAAACTTATGCAAAAATAATAAATACTGTAGAAAAAACACATAAAGTAGAATTAAACAAACTCAAATCATATCTATATGGTAACAGCTAATATCATAACAAGATAAATTAATATAGGCTGCACAGACATAATTATATTTATCATAGAACAACAATGGTTGCCATAGTAATATCAAGAACTTAGGTTGTTAATTATTTAATGTTGACATACCACTTTACCTACAAATTAAGCTAAAGAGGTATTAATAATATTATTTTTACGAGAGATTAAAGAATAAATAATATATATAGTTACAAATAACAGTAACCTATCGATTTGCTATCTTATATATTATCATCTACACTGACTTTGCTAGTTTTCTGCCATGCGACATTCTGGTTAGACAATGTACACGTCACATAATGCGTAACGTGTGTACATGACGTGTATATATATCTGCAGTATTTTTGCACTAATGAGATCCAAGATCAGATGACACTTACTGGCGCGACTGACAATTTTATACGAGTCTTACATACTCGTAGTCTTAATTAATCAACCAGAATTAGTACAGTATGAATTCATGATCCGCATTTCTGAGAGTGAATTTTGAATTATATTTATAAAGAATTCAAAATACGCTAACGAGTCCAGTAATTTATGAGAAAATGGATTTTAAATTTTCTAAAAAGCAAAGAAAAAAAATTATTCGGAAAAAGGAATTTGACTTAGGAAAAGGAATTTAACATGTAGAAACACAAACTATAGCCTAATAGTAATACAGTATGCTCCCGATAGTCATGAGTCGACAGGCCGAAAGTGTTCAAATACAAATAACACATGCAGTTTTCATTTTTACCGTTCTGCTGTACTTTAGTATACTGTATTTTAATTTGATGCAAATTTCATTCCACAATCAAAACGACACATTGGTAAACACAATAACAGTTCTCCAGGGACGCAAATCAAGATAATTTCCCCTGTCAATACTCGTAGAAATTCTTTACTGAAAACGATGGCGTAATTAAATTTACTGCGGCACTGTGCGATATATGGATGTTATCTAGGCACAGAAATGCGTATTGTAAAGCATGGGGTATTGCATAATGGAATAATAATCATATTGATTTTTTCGTATTCGCGTGAGAAAATTACCTGAATAATATAGGCCTGTGCGGTAATTCATTACATGAGTGAAATTACATTGTTGTTGCTGTATTTATTACTTAAATGTACATTAATATGCGTTATGTGTTATGTAGCTCCGTCACATTGGTGCCTAGTCGCCTACGCACGTAATGTTTTAAATTTAAATGTACACACATCAATTTAAAGGAACTCATTTGACCACAAAAAAAACTATCTCGAGCTATGAAAACTATCTCCCAAAAATCAGATTTTTACCTTTTCTAAACTTAGGTTATAACATAAATCCATAGTCCTGTGTAGGTCTGACTCCATCAAGCCTCCAGTGTCCGAGTTGGTTCGGACACGTGTAACGGATGAGTGACGACGTATACCCAGAAGGTTCCTGGACTGGACCCCCGTGGCTATCCTCGAACCAGGTGGGTGGACTGGATGCGAGTCATGTGACACAAAGGGATCTTCAGAGCTGCGGAATCCATTTTATGAAGGAGGCAGTGAGAAGAGCCCCTGAGTGCGGGAAAAGATCTACCCCTACGCTTGTCCAGCTACTCATACAGTACTTAATTCTGAAGAAGGTGAGGGACATATACCGAAAAAAGACAGCTTGGTAGTTGGTATCTATTTGTTTGTATATAAATAAATGCAAAAATTACTTCTAGTGATATGAATCATACGATGTGCTTATAGAACTGAACTATAATCTAAACCTCCGACCTGATGAAACTTTCCACTAATATTACAGTACAGTAGACTACTTACCGGACAGCACGACCTCCAGCAAACAACCCTCATACAGCTCGGACGTGTTTGACAACAGGCGCAAAATGTTGGGGTGTGAGTTGTCATGACGGAACAACAGGATTTTGTCCACGAGGTTGTAGAATCCATGCTCTGGGAACTGAAAATGTATGGATAAATTATCATTAGGGGTGGTGATATAAAGGCAGAGAAGAGATTACTTTAATGGGAAGGTCAAAATGGGGTGTAAGTTGTCATGACGGAACAGCAGGATTTGTCCACGAGGTTGTAGAATCCATGGTATTGCAGTATTGGGAACTGAAAATGTAAACAAAATTATGAGGGATGATATTATACTAGCAGAATTTTAGAAGAGAGTTCAAGCGAATGACACTGTTTACCACAACAGGCGTAAAAATCTAAAATGTTGGGGTGTGAGTTATCATGACGGAACAGCAGGATTTTGTCCACGAGGTTGTAAAATCCATGCTCTGGGAACTGAAAATGTAGGAATAAATTATCATTAGGGGTGGTGATATAATGGCAGAGAAGAGATTAATTTAATGGGAAGGTCAAAATGGGGTGTAAGTTGTCATGACGGAACAGCAGGATTTTGTCCACGAGGTTGTAAAATCCATGCTCTGGGAACTGAAAATGTAAAAAAATATTCAAGGGGTGGCAACGGTAGAAGATTGACAGCAAGGTCAAAATGTTGAGTTGTCAGGACGGAAGTAACAGCAGGATTTTGTCCACCAGTCTGGTGGTATCACCACACCAGATTGTAGAATCCATGAGAGCTCTGATAATTATTGAAAATATATGGTTTATGGTTTAAATAGGGGTGCTAAATGTGAAATTACATATGGGTATTGGGTAACGGAAATGCTGCAACTAAAAACATTGACGACATAATATCCAGGCTTGGCACCAAGATTTTCTCTACAAGGGGAGTGGGATTTTAAAGGAAAATTTTGACCTATATTTTGGCCATATAATATAAAACTTGCGTAGGATGTTTAATAACAGTGAGGCTTCATTAAGGTAATGATCTCGCGCGGGTATCATTGTGCGGATGGCCCCAATATTCCGTATTTCTGAATATATGTCATGTGACGGCTTCTTGATCACCTAATAACTAATTAACTAATAACTATAGTTGACTTTGTTCATTTTGTTCAGCTAACGACATCACGCTCTTGTGCCAGGCTGCCAGCTGCTCTGGTGACGAGATTTGACGCCTACTCCAATTTCCACGATGACGCATTTTTTGATTACATTTATAAAAAGTGTCATCAGCAAGGAACTGTAGCAAATATCACGGGGAAAGAGTTAAATTAAATAAATGCCAATGGGGTACATTTACCATATTTTGTACCGATTATTAATTCAATCTAGAACATTCTATTATAGATCTAAGTTTGAAATACTGAGGAAGAACCTATAGTTGCGTGTTCGGCTCTGTTTGCCAAAATCGTGATGTCATAAAACAAGCATCATCCCTGTAATAGGTGTCGTTGTCCATGGAAATAAGATAAAGAACCTGTATGTTACCTACAGGATCTCCACACAGTGGCATTCATGGCATACCCCATTACGAGAATTTACGACAATATACATTATACATACCATTCAATCTCCCCATGATTTGTAATGATAAATGTGATCAGTCTTCATAAACACACACAGTCAAATACAAGTCATGAACTTACTGTATGTACAGAAAATTATTAAATTAATCACCAATTATTAATAATTAATTCTCATTATAAAGTTTATTAGAGCAAAAGGAAATTGTAATAGTAACATAAAACAAACACAATTACGTTTATACTATTATATTTATATAGGTAAATGTAGATATCGGACACATTTTATTATTTATTTTTCTAACATGAAAAATGAAAATCAAATAGAACTTTTGATGACAATTTTTTTGGTCGCTACAATGACCGACCATTCGCACCCGTCATGGCGGGAAATCTGGACAATGATCCAGTCGAATGCGTGCGATAGATGAAAGCGATCAGTGTTTGTTTAGTTCTGCTTTTTGTCTGTCGTAGATTGCTTCTTTAATGCTTCATTCGTGCCACCTGTCTTCTCGTTCTAAGATGGTGACGTCCTCCATACTGATTGAATGTCCAGTCCACGTGACGTGGTGTGAATTCTACCGTGACGGGTTCGAGTGGTCAGTCATTGTAGTGACCAAGGCTGTGTGAAGCAGCTGAAACGTCTACAGTTTGTAAAAGTAAGTTCAGTATTACAATTTCCAATGTGTTAAACAACTGTACAAATAATAATTTCAAAAGTATGTTTCAATATATAATTGTGTAATATCTTTTATAAATTTTATGCAGTAGAAAAATTATGTCATAATAGTTATCAGTTGTACAACGCAAAAAAATATCACAATACAAGATAACACAAAAAGATGATGCGCTTAATACAGTTGTAGAAAAACAATTATCACAACGTTATGTAGTTGCATATAACATCGTCTCGGCGTATACATATATGACATCGTAACGCATTAACAAGTATGACAACAACCTAACCAGGTAATAGGCGCCCCTTAATGGACACACAGGTGATTAACGGCGTACGGACGGACAATGAGGCACAGCGGTGAGCACGGAAAAATCAATGTTGTGAGGAGTCAAGTCATGCGATTGGGGAAGAATGTAGGTGCACGACTGCAGGCACCGCTGCACGCCTTCACGCTGCGACTTTCCGCGACAAATTTTGACGATAAAAAAATCATTATGCATGGTAACATTTATGCATTATAATAACTGGAATCAGAAATCTTAAAGTCTTGCCCATGTTTGTCGTTGTTCGATGGCTCTGCGTCCGGTTGACCTTCCAACACCCCGTTCCAACTAACTTTTGGCCACTTTAATCCTACGCTCTACCAACTGGGCGTGGATAGCTCAGTTGGTAGAGCGTAGGATTTGTAATCCAAAGGTTGTGGGTTCGACCCCTGGCCGGCGCATTATCAATTAGGTTTTTTCTCGGTGTTCCGTGGGTGAGAGCACATTTCCCTAGCCCCAGTTTACCAAGCCTGTAAAATTGGTACTGATCCGTACATAAACACGGGTTGTGTATAGGTCGGGAAGTAAAGC
>WNLI01145457.1:0-16065 GCA_025802215.1 Wirenia argentea
CAACGTTCTTTTCACCCCCCTCTAACCTCAGCACAAGCTAATGTAGGCCTTGTGCGGGGGGGGTTTGGGGGGGGGGGGGCTCTTCGTGTGAGGTAATCCCCAGAATCGAAGAAACTCTATAGATAATGGTCGATAGATCCCCTAAATTACTCATCAGTAATAACATTTAGGTATTAATATAATGAGAATGCCAGTAGGCCTAAATAATATGAAACACTGAGTACACTTAATTACAGGTTGGGGCCTGGCGGTGTGGGGGGACTTCATCAACGTGAACAAGAAGTATGTAGTGGACAATGCGCGAGTGAAGACGTATATGGGGGAGACTGTGCTGGGTACAACAGCACAAATCACGGCAGAAGAACTATCAACAAGGTGATTCACTCCCCTTAATTCCCCCTATGTAACGCATTGATGTTGATAATCAACCGATTGCATCTCAGGAAATTAAATGATAAGAAAAGTATCGTAAACATATCAAATAGTACAATAGTTATGGTTGCAACATTAGTCATGGATCACAAAAAGGTGACGATGAAACCAGTGATAGAACACGGAGTTTTCTACAATTTTGACAGGACACCGAGAACGAATCTGCTATCAGACCATGGCCTACACTTGAACCTGCGTGGCCAGGCCAGACTTATGTTTCATATCCAAAGATTTCTTCAGAGGATATCCTTCCTACATACACAATGCCACAATTTGACCTTTATCAAGATTATTGGCCGATAATTAGGGATGCAGAGCAGAACTTGAATGCCATGATGACAAGAGACACCAGAAGGACACCATCCATTGTAAAATTGCTAATTGTAGCCAAACCAATGGAAACTGGAATTCCAGTATTAATATTTAATATTCCATTCATCCGGACAAAACGGCTATGAAAAATTAAACAGCATGTGAATTTTGTAAACTCAGAAATTGTGACCATCACCTGGGTCGTCAAAGAGGATTTTGTCAACATGTCCAATAAAACAAACGTAATTATAGCATCTTATATGACAGCCCAGGCCCGCCACAAATTGTATGATCTCTTGGACTGCCGCGTCCTATATGCAGACACTGACAGTGTCATCTACACTGTGGAGGGGGAATATTACCCACCCCTCAGTGATTATCTCATTGATCTTACTCATAAGCTAGATGTGTATTACGTAACCCACTTGGCAACCCACTTTATTCATAAAAAACCTCCAAAACAGTACAGACTACAAAGGATAGATTTACACAATGTGGTATACTTGTAGTATGCGGTGTATTTGACTAGACATATGACATGATTATAAAAATTAAAATGAAACAAAGAAATACAGACTTCCGCAGCCTAAGCATTCTTGACGATGGTCTCTACGAGGTCGAGATGGAGAAGCCTAAAATCATGTTCCATCTTCCATTCCAAATAGGATTTTTCGTGTATCAGTACGCAAAATTGTGTAAGAAATTGCGTAGGTTATTTCATATATTAAAATTAAGTATACAGGAGCTCTACTACAACTTGGTAGATGTGTACGTGAATCATCGTAATTTCGAACACTGAGATATGGACATAGATTCATCGTACATAGCTTTGATGGAGACATAATTAGTTGTGCTAATAAAGCCTGGAAAAGAAGTCATTCTACCAAAACCTAGACAAATGACTACCAGCACAAAGTGTACTTCGAATACTGTGAGATGGACACTGATTCAGCTTACATAGCTTCGATGGCTCCTCCATTAGATGACATAATGAAGCCTGGGAATGAATAGTTTGCGAAGAATAAGTATTTACTGTAATGGGTGTTTCAGTTTTGGGAGATACGAATGAATTCAGTAGCAAGGAAATGTTTTTTTAATATGTTGAGTCTTAAATTTATTTGCGGAAATATTTCACTGGACCATCGTTTGAGAAATTAAAAATCAAACTAGTGTTTTTAATGACACGTTTCCCACGATTTCGTGGCATAATTGAGTGACAACTAAGAGATATGTGACAAATTGTTGTAATAGTAGACCGTAGTAAGTTTACAAACAAATTGCAAATATCAACCACATTGTTGAACATTTTAGGTCTGTGTCGGAGAGCAAGCCGAGTGAAACGAGAGAGGACGAGTATCTATATCTCCCAGGGTGACAGTTGATCACCAATAATCAGGCTTATAGCCTCTTATGCAAACCATTTGAAGAATAATAACAATAAAAAAGTGTGTCATACATAACACAGTTTACAAAACACGATCACAACCTCTTGATAGTAACATGATGACGCGGTAAAGTATAAATGAAGATAAGATATGCACATCAACATCCAAGTCATGTTATGTCACATCTAATGTGAATCTCAACAATTGCAGAGTTCGTGATAAGAACTCAATTGTTCCCGCTCTTTGTTTCATCGTGATATTTGTATATACACAATTTAATGTTAGAACATCAATAAATATTCTGATTCTTGTTGTTACTTGTGAATGTGTTTGTTCATGGTGTATAATACCACGATGCCACTACACCGAAGTATGCCACCACAGCAGAATAACTGCCACTACCCCAACACCTACCACCACGACCAAGTATGTATTCTGCTCCCAGTGCAGTGGTGGCCATTTCAGACTTGCGATGCATGGCCATTAACATATATCATGAAATCGACATTTCTGGAGCTGGAAGGTCAGGCGATGTGTAGGCGATGTGTACAATCAAAGTAGTCAGAGACTAGGAAACTGATTGGAAACTTGGCTTACGGAAAGACCATTACAGACATTAACTTCTGCAACTTAAACATTATTGGCGATGGCCTCTACGACATAAAGATGCCAAAGTCTCAAATCGATTCCAGAATCCAGATCGGCTTTTTTTGTGTATCAGTACGCGAAATTACGTAACTAATTACGTAAATAATAGGTTATTTTCTATATCAAAATTAAGTATGCTGGAGTTCTACGTCAATTTTATATATCGATCACCATAACTTCTAGTACTAAAGATAATGGAGGAACCATCACATCGGTGAGGTATCTATGAATCTACGATATCTACCGTTCTACTTAGACACCATGCCTCGTCAACAAACACGAGCTGATTTCGCGTGTGGACGCGTGGAGGTGCCCAGCTTGCACCTGCTATCCATGTACGCCGCACTGGCATACACCCGCACGACCATTCCGCTGTGTAGGAGGGAGAGGACTAACCTACATCCCCTATCAGGGTTGGACTTCCCATTACATCTTGGAAAGCAATAGACATGTATCTTGAGATGTTTTTGTGTAATTTTTAATTTAATCAAAATGCAATGTGGGTCTTCCACCACCAAGACTGTTTCACATCAAAATACAGCTGCAATCAAATATGAAGTACCGTCATATATATCAAGTACTATCAAATATCAAGTAGTAACAAAAACGACCAGATATAAAGGACTATCAAGTATAACCCATTATAGTGATTTACTGCAAGATCAGGAATTGGGTTTTCTAGACAAGAGAAGCCTATTACAGAAACAAAACCATTGGCAATTAAACAAAGAACAATTGATCTGTGTGAAAAGTAAACGGGTCACTGGATAGACATTCAATCTAAGGAGATTGATATCTACTTCTATAGTTGTCCTTACTGGCAGTCACATTGAGGGGTGTTGATGAGCCCGCCCGGCGTCAATACCTGGACCGTGAGCAGGCCACCCGGCGTCAATACCTGGACAGTGAGCAGGAAGAGCGCGAAAACGCTAGTCTGCTCCAACGATCTCGCATATTTGGTGACAGTCTGGTAAACGGAGGGAACATACCAGATGGATTTCTAGATAATAATATACCCACCACATGCACAGCAATGAGTGTGACGCGCGCTCACGAACAGATAAGTATTTTTGACCAAGACATGTACCCGCTAGCTGTGCCCTTTTCCACTCATTATGTTGGGCGTACATTGTCATCAGAGGTCAGAAACAACTGGTCAATGGATTCTGCCAATAATTTTGGGGCTGATGTAGGTACCGATGTAACACCCGCCCTGGTTTATAGGGACGATCGATCGGAGATTCCTTGTGCACGTTCCGTGGGAATCAACACCACCAGAAACGATTGCGTTGATAAAGGTACAAATACATGCGAAGAAATGAGCCACGGTGATTCTGTTCTTGAGGGTTTATATGACGATCTGTCCCAAAAATATAGAGAAATGAGTATTAAAAGAACGAAAATGATAGATTCGCAAACGTTGATAGATTCGCAAAGGTCGGCCGACGCTTCCGACGTGACCGGGCCAGCGACAGATGTCATGAATTTATAATCTCAAAGTAGAAGATCCGTACAACAATATGAACAAGCTCCCATAACCACTGCTACAGAGGTTCGCTATGGTGCAACATCGTCTCCAAGACCAAAAAGAGTGTGGTAACGGCCTGCTTGGGTTTTGTCAGGGCAGAGATTCTAGAAGTGCAGATCTCACACATATAGGTGTATGTGTCAGAACTGTTTCGAAGACCAAGATGTTAATAAACTTAAAATTAAGACAATCAAGGTGTTGAGAGATGAGACAACTAGGAACACTGAACATCTGAACAGAGAACACTTTGGGATATTATTTGTGATGAAAATATGGGAGTGTAACCAGCCCAGAGACAGTGAAAATCAACACTGTTAACTGAATATATGGATATGTTCCATACACAAGAGAGAATCACATCACAGCGTATTTTTAAACGTCGACATTTATGTACATGATGATTTAATGGATAAATTCCATTATAGCTATACTGTACTACAGTCTATGTCTGTCACCAAGTACCGCTTACAATGATGTATTATTTGTATCTTAGATTGATGTTATATTTATGAATTTCCTTGCTCTTCTCCAAAGACAAGTGAAAATGTAATTGTGAAAAATTGCCTTGGCCTTGTGTATTTTGTATTTACTTTAATCAGAACGAAATGTCCATCTAACAATTTCAAAGTTTTGACATCAAATACTATCAAATATCAAGTCTATCAAATATCAAGTATTACTGTATCAAATATCAAGTATCAAGTAGTAGTGGGGCGTGTGAGCACTTGCCAGGTAAGCAGCTCATGTTGTTCTTTACTGTGCTTTTCCTAGAAGTTTCATAATTTATAAAGTGTTTTAATACCATATTTTGCTACTATAGTAATGCATATATGTGTATTAATTTTGATCTATTTGTTTGTATAGGGGTCAAGTCAAATATTATACCATTAAGTTATTTGGGTATATGTTTTCAAACACCCTTGTACTAGGTGGACTAGCTGATAGAATAACACACAGTAACATATTAAAGCACCGAAACTTCCATGATCAGAGAAGCTAGCTGATGACCGGCATTTTTTATATTTTTTTCTGTGTGAATATATTTTTTTATATTATATAGTGATATACCGCAACAGTGACATACAATGACACACAGTAACACAATATAATGACATACAGTAACACACAATGACATAATGTAATAATACAATGACACACAGTAACGCACAATGGCACTCAGTACCACACATACACTGACATGCAGTCATGTGTACATGCCATGAATCACACCATCTTGGAACAGTACATTTCATGTAAAAGGGGCCGGGGCTCAAGTCACTTTCCTTGACTTAAACCCCCTTTTTTAACACTGAGAATATTTATGGGTACATCCCATTGTACAGTTATGGTCCTTATATCATTATAATTAAAGGGTATCAAATATGAAATTCATTAAACATATAACTTGACCTTCATGTTACACTAACATATTCATTAATGTCGATGTTCCCAATGTACTGTCACCAAATACGCTACGCAATAACTAGGGGCGTATAGATTAGCGTTTCGACGTACTTACTGTTCACATTATAATATAGACTACATATTATAGACTTCACAATTATGTATACTATATGGTGGAGTTTAAAAACTATATATTTACTTGTAATAATTTCTAAAAATATGTTATACAGTATGCATAAAAATAAACGGAAATGATAAAGCGGAGCAGAAGACAACGATGAAGATGACGTCGTGGCTTGGGAACCTAGATGGTACGAGTACGCTGAAATGAACCAAACAGTCTGTAATGGAAATGCGGATATGATGCTTTTAAAGCTTGCGTACATGGCGGCATATCACGTTTTGTCCTCGGACCAGACATTATTATGTCGATGGTGTAGGCGAACTTCAAGTTGACTTACCCGACTTTAGCGGGCTAAAACAACATTATTATCTATATAATTAGGTGTGTTGACATTTGATCATGGGAGTGCAACTTTTTCTCACACCAGTAGGTTTACTGTTGTAGTTAATCCTAGTGTAATTATAGTGCATACTTTCATAGCATACCTATAATAGGGTACATTATGGTGGTGTATAGGTTAGACTATTTATGACATTTATAGCAGTCATTATTATGTTGATTTTACCTATGTTTGTTGTTATATGAAAATTGGGGAAGCTTAGATGACCTCTGAAGATGCATGTGGGAGATTTCTAAACCTCCCTTTCGCTTACTGCAGAGGAGGTCAAGAATTAAGAATCTGGCAGGAGTAAAGATCTGAACAACGCGCTCCCGTCAGCACCACAAAAGTGCTTGCTCTGGTGCAACATCGTGTCCAAGACCAACACAGTGTGGGAAAACCCTGTTTGGGTTGGATTTGGGTCTAGGGAAGAGACGCTAGACGAAGATTTTTGAGCCGGTAAAGATTATCGAGCCTGGCCACTCGGACACTGTACCAGAACCATGCATATTATCACCAAGGGTGTCAGCACTGTTTCCACAACAAAGATATTAATAAAATTAAAATTAAGACAATGAATGAGTTGAGAGATCATACAACAACCTCCCTGGAGATCAATTTCATCATGCTCAAGATTACTGTCTGAGTGCACTCACATTGGGATATTCGGTAGTAGCACCTACTACAAAACATTTATAGGCTAGGCTATTTAACGCAATTGTAGCGCGCGGTGATTATTATTTTATTTTACCTATGTTTGTTGTACATGAAAATTGGGGAAGTTTAGACGACCTGTGAAGATGGGTGCAGGAGATTTCTAAACATCCCCTTTGTTTACCGCAGATGTCACAAATTTATAATCTCAAAGTAGAAGCTCCCATCACCACCGCTACAGTGGTTCACTGTGGTGCAACATCATCTCCAAGACCAAAAAGAGTGTGGTAACATCGTCTCCAAGACCAAAAAGAGTGTGGTAAAACTCTGTTTGGATTTGGTCAGGTCAGAGTTTCCAGAAATAAAGATTCTCACACATTTTACCTCTATGGGTGTCAGAACTGCTTCGAAGACAAAGATGTTAATAAAATTAAGTAATACAGGTTAAATTTTCGGAATAGTTGAATGCGATACAAGTGTACCCGATAGCTCAAATCACGTTTCAGCGAAATGCAGCCGATTTTTTAAAACATCGACGTTTATGTACACAATGATTGAATGGCTAAATTTTACTATAACTATACCATACTACAGTGTACATTTGTCATCAAGTACCGCTTACAATGGATGTATCATGTGTATCTGAGATTGTTTTATATAATTTATAATTTACTGTAATCGTTTTGACATCAAATACTATCAAATATCAAGTCTATCAAATATCAAGTATTATCAAATATCAAATAAGTATCAAGTATCAAGTATCAAGTAGTGTTATAAGCGATAGTGTTATAAGCGATGTTTTAGTAATCATTATAGATATGCTATGTAGTCTCCCTCGTATTTGTTGAATAAGGAATAAGTGTGACTAAGGTACATAGGATTCTCGAGTTCGAGATCGGCATGGACGAGACCGTACATCGAGTACAACGTGAGTAAGCGTCGAGAAGCAGACCCAATTTGAAAAGGATTTCTACAAGCTTATCTGTAATAGTATTGTTGGGAGATCACTCGAGAATCTTAGAAACTGCACAAAAATAGACCTTGAGGGATGCTGATGAAGAAGACGTCGTTCCTGAAGAACTGCTTCAGCAAGACGTATCATTTCGCCCTCATGGAGGAGGGGGTCGAAGGACTCAATATCTTACTATTCCTCTTCGATATAGGGGGCCTGATACACTATCAGGACATCTATAATCGAGCAGCGGAGAAGGCCTTCCTGGATGACATGGACGAGCTTCTACCCGTCTTCGCCAATACAACTCCAGTATTCCCATATGATTACACCTACTGTATGATATATAAAGTGGATAAATCAAATGTTTTGGATGATGTGCTGTATCACACATAAGAATGAACAGTTTTGTCCACACACCGTTTACGCTAACCCAAAACAACTACACTGATTGCCAGTCTCCAATCGAGTTGACTTCAAAGTACTATAGACGACTTTTGACTACCCATGGGCCATTTAACAAGGACATTTTTGTCCTCACACCGTTTACGCTAACCCAACACCATGTAGCACAGGAGGTAATAATCGCTAGGATTGAATATATAATAAAGGTCTACGTTAGGATCTGTGAATGTAGTTCGTGGGTATATCGACGAGTTAACATCTAAAAATATTACGTTAGAACGAGAACTGGCATCGGAAAAACTCCAGCGAGCTGGGCAAACGTTTGAACGCGATACTTTTAGTTTATGACTCTTTTTCAACAATAATAGTATCACATATACATGGCATGGTATCACTTTGAATCCCAAATGGTGAAATATGTATGTCCTGAAAACCTGACAGTGATTAACGAACATAGGATTGCACGAGATAGGAAAACAGCGAGATCGTTAATAACGTGGAATGAAAAAACTACAAAGTAGTATAAGAAATGACGACATGATGCATGTTCAGACACCTATGGTACTTGTACGTAAAGAAATTTTACTCAATAGATATGAACATGAAAGACAAATAGACAACATGCACATGTTTATGTTAATGCAGACATTTATGATATTATCTTACAGTTATGCCACATACAATAATAATATATGTAATTTTGTGTGTTCAATTACCTAAGTCATATTAGTAATTATTTCACATTATTTGCATTCAATTAAATGTACAAGAACATAGGGTAGGCCTACTACTCCTCAATGTTTATGTCGTTTGTCAACCTTCAAACGAAGCAACACCATAGTCAGTCTGAGTAGTATCACCAAAGGAAAGGAATTTTTCAACCAGATTCATGCCTTTAATTGTAAGACACTGTACTGGGATAGCAAGCTGCACTAACAGGACTCAAACAACTCCATGCAATGGTAGATATCGATTCTTACCTGAATTAAATGGTTATTTTATTAATGACATCTAACTTGTACTGTACAGGGGATAAATAATATTGGAAATAAATCAAGCGGCATAGAAATATGATTCTCCCGAGTTAAGACCTACAGTGGTAACAGTACACTGCATGGACCAGCAATGTCATTCTTAACCCAGTCTCATTGTCCGATTCTCAACACAATCTTTGGTGTAACATGATGACAAAAGACATGTCAGTTACAAACAGATGGAATGTGGCTTCCACTGCACCTACAGGATGAACAAGAGGATAAGGAAGATATATTTCCTAATATCCCAAATATTTCCAAAGGATTTATAATCATATAAATATTAAACACAAATTGCAAGGTAAACAAAAAAGTGCCGGGCGTCATGAAAGATGAGATTTCGCCTGCCTGGCCCGGAAGGTTTGCAAGGTCCGCCACTGAAATTTATAGACGTATGCGCTAAATTGTATTCGATAAAGAGGAGGGGTCAACAATATGTTAGAGCAAAAGGTATTCAGAAGTGTGTAAAAAGAAAAATGCTCAAGCATATTGTGTTCAAAGATTGGTTATTGAATTCGACTGTGCACACTGCAGAGACAAGATCGATAAAAAGCGAAAAGCACCAGTTATTCTCGAAAAAGATGAGAAAGGTAGCATTGTCGCCGTATGATGACAAACGCTATCTGTTACATGACCATGACACGCAGGCCTTGGGCCACGGATACACGAACATGATCACAGAGTATACAGTGTAAGATGTAACACTCACATGATTTGGTATAATATGATATACATTTCTCATTCCTTGAATACTTGCTACAATTTGCTACAATATGAGACCTCATTCATTAAGCTATACATAAGTAATACGTATTCCAGTAACACCTGTATGTGTCATACAAAGTTATCTAACAAGGACATACAGTTTTGTCCTCACACCGTTTATGCTAACCCAATGCCACGTGGTGTCAATGGTGACAATTTCGACGACATATAAAGATCAAAATGAAATGCAAGGGAGATCATTGGTCTAGGTACCAGAATTGTGTAACATCGCTATTTTTTTGTTTCTGGTAATGACTATACCCAAGTTTTTCAATGCAGGCAGTAGGGGGCACTTGCTTCTGAGGAGTTTTGACCCCGAGGATCAAGTGCGGGTCTTGTCGGAGGCAGCCCTCGGCCAAATAATGGTGAGGGTTGCCACCGATTTTGGTGATGGAAAAAAAGCATCAGGCATCAACGATCTGACAAAAATTGAGGAGAGTGGAGAGACCATTGTGCATGTGAGTAAGGAGAAGGTTGGAGGGCTACTGGAGGAGATCTATACTCAATAGATATGAACATGAAAGACAAACAGACTATATGCGTACACATGCCTATGTTATTACTTTATATATATGCTATATATTATATGGATTGTCTGTGTGGTGACGGAACGCCGGGAGATGAATTAAAAGTAAAAAGTGGTGACAAAATGTGTGATTTTTGCGATTTTGGACCAGCAGATTACACAATACTGGTGGTTTAATAGAGAAACAGGCACCGACAAGATGAATTCCTTTCCGTACATACTATGATGTTGTGAACAGCAATGAGGCACGATGCCATAAATGCCCAGTCTCGAAAAAGACTTTATCCACGAAAGGCGGTAGCACAAAGGGACTAATCGACCACCTCGAAAAAGTCCATAAGATATACTTACGGAAGTCGCGCGATACCTCGGCAAACTCAGCTAACCTTGATGACTCTATTGAAGACTGACCTCTGTCGTCGGCTCGACAACCAGAACCAGTGAAGTCCAAAATGACGGATTTTTTCCCGAAATTGGATAAATCATCACAGGTGATCTCCAGACTTGTCGCGAAAGATGGGTTGTCATTTCGGGTCTTAACCACCTCGCGAGACATCCGTATGGGCCAGGAAGCACGGGGGTTGACGATACCCAAATCACCCAACACGGTTCGAGAAAAGATGTTTGAATATGCGAAGGGGGTGGAATTCGGGATAGCAAGAGAGTTACAAAGTCGCCGAGAAGCTGGGGAGAGATTCGCACTCACCCTAGATGAGTGGACTGGTTGCAACAATCGCAGATACATGAACATCAATATCCACATGAGTGGTAGTGAGTCATCTGAGAGGGGGATTCACAATCTTGGTCTTGTCAAGATTGATGGTAGTTTCACATCTGAAGCATGCGTTGAAATGGTACAAAAGCGACTGAGAGATTTCAACGTTGATCCTAAAAAGGACATCATCTGTTCAACATGTGATGGGGCCAGTGTGATGAGACGATACGGCACTTTGATGGGGGGAGAGACTCAACTCTGTTTTTCTCACGCCATCCATCTCGCGGTGTCCGATGTTTTGTACAACAGTGTCGAACTTACGGTTGAGGTGAACAACGATCAGGAACTTCTGGAAGTCGTGGATGTGAATGGTCTGATTGATCTTGATAAGAACACAGGTGTGTCAGAATTTGCTAATGTGTCCTAAATTCCTAATAGTGTTAAAGAGGATGGCTTCTATACAATTCTAACCTATAATTCAACTTAGTAGTCAAAAGTCATAATTACTGTAAAGTTACAAATTATTACAATATGTTACAGTGAATATAACACAGATATCGGATATTGAACATTATGGCTATATTCTGTGTTGAGATGGAGATCTAGGCCAGTTGACTAGTCAAATTGGAATCAATGAACTGCTTCAAATTGTGTCATTGGCCTGAATCTTAACACATAGTAATTTGAATATCGTTCCATGCTAAAGACCGGCGGAAATTTGACACTATTGGCAATTACCGTTGGTCAACAGGTTAGAATTTAAGAGAAGCCTTCCCCCTTATCTATTTTTTTTCTTTTAATATACAATTAAGCAGAAGTTATATGGTATAGATTGTCCAACCGGGGACAGTAGAGGAAGTAGCTCAGTGGTAGAGCGCTTGCTGTGTAAACCACAGGTCCATGATTCAACACTTCAAGCACAAGCACGTGCTGCAAACGTGTGTGACATTTTTTCCTGTGTTGCTGTAATTTCTTTACACTCAAGTAAGACACTTAGCCACTTACCCCACTTGCCTGGACTAGTTCAGTCGGTAAAATGAGCATATAAGCCATATATACATTATGTTAGCATTTTTCCTATGTCGAATCATAGAAGGTGGAAAAGCATGCCCACGTCTGGTGGTTTTCTTCGGGTATGCACTACCCAGGTTTCCCCACCAATACCACGTTACCATCTAAGTTTCAATCACTTTACATGTGCATATGTGTTGGACATTGGTTGCAATGTTAGCCACTGGCAGTCACATTGGGGTAACGCTCCCCTGAAATGAGACCCTCTTGCACAACTTACACTAGGATGTGGTCGTATTTCATTCAGGAGTCAGGAAGGAAACGCTCCGCTATTATGTATTGTCCAAACACGAAAAACATAAATGAGGACACATTAGCAAATATAAGTTTCTGATTCAGATGCCGGAGATTCGTCGTTCGACGTTGAGGAAGCCACTGGTCCAGCCACACTCAAAATAAACTTAGCGGATGCTATACAAAAAGTTCGCAACGTGGTAAAGATGTTCCGAAAAAGCCCCAAGAGAAATGGAGCCCTACAGAAGATCATCAAAACCGACACGGGTACGGAAAAACAACTCGATTTAGATGTAAGAACTCGCTGGAATAGCCTTCTGACAATGATTGACACTTATCTGAAAGTCCGAACATCGATCAGAAAGGCCTTGGTTGTCATCGAAATAGAGGACGAACATGTCATCACCCATGACGAAATTACTATCTTGACCAATGTTCGAGATGCGTTACAACCAATTGAAATGGTTATCAATACCCTCGGCAGCCATGAAAGTACCCTGATCAGCGCCAATGCCGCAGTAGAGTTCATGCTGAATGAACTGGACGACATGTATGAAAACAGTGTGGCGAAGAATCTCCGTGACGCCCTAGAAACGCGTTTGGACCAAAGGAAGAGCGATGTCTTCCTTGCCGCAAATGTCTTATCGAAAGGCGGACAGACAACGTCATTCACTGAAATTAACGCAGTCAAATACGTCCTAATTTCGATGGCCGAAAAACTGGAGCTGGTGCCACTGTCGACTTCGACATCGTCTACTCCAAGTGCAGCATCAACAACTTCAAATGTTACCACAGAAACGACTACCGCTCTTACTATGGCAAAACGGCTAAAACTAAAGATGGCGCAATCCATGACCGACACTGCCAACCTCGTCACTACATCCCGCAGCACTGAGTCCATAATAGGTACTACATAGTCAAAACTTGATACATGGGCGCAATAGCTTAGTACTACTAAGCTATTGCGCCCATGTATCTACTACTAAGTTAGTAGTAGAACGCACATTTAGCAATCCAGGTTTAAGCCTGACCAGCGGAAAACTTTGTATAGCGTGTATCATGTGTTGCTGGAATGCCCTTGGGTAAGGTACTTACTCCTAGTTACCTGGACTAGTTCAGTCGGTAAAAGGAGCATTATACTCCACATGGACATTCTGCTAGCTTCGTAATTCCCTCTGCCCCAGAGTCATGAAAGGGGAATCCTGCCCACAGTCGTCGGTTGGTCGGTCTCCCCACTATGATACCACCTAACTTTCTTAATAAGTAACTTACAATTACAAATTACCACGCGCTATACTCGTATTACAACACATTTCATGGTGCCGGTTTACAGGTTGGGAAACTGTAGCATTCACAAGTTCACACCTTGTTCGTGTTTAGATGAGTGACTTGCCGAATGACCCTACAGAAAACACAGTTAGATTGAACATATTCCATATTCCACTTGAATCGTCGCTAATCCACTATCTTTACTACTTAGTATCTTTGCTGGCTGCAAGTAAATGGATCTATTGAATGATTAATTGAATGACTGATGGATTATTCTGAAGGATTTATCTGATTTGGCTGGTGGTCTGGCTGGTAATGTGACATACCTTCGATTTACAGATATTCCTTAATTGTTGTTAGCGGTAGGATTAATCTATGTATTCACTATGCACTGCAGGCCGCGAACTGGATTTTCTCCGGTCAACAGGAACACGGGGGAGGGTCCTCGATAAAGTCTTCAAATCGATACTGAGCATTCCACCTACTTCGGTCGAGGCCGAGAGGGCCTTTTCGGCGAGCGGTTTATTTTTGAGTCGTGTCCGTTCTCGTTTGGGAGATCGTACAATATCGTCACTGGTCATGTTACGGAAGCACTTCCAAAAGGAAGATAAACAGAAAGATGAAGTTGTAGCTATAGATGAAGATGATTCCGTGCAGTCTATGGTGGCCGAGCTCCCTCCGTCTGTGAGTAAGTTCTTCAAGCCTGTGAGTCACGGTGTGAGTCGTGGTGTGACTACCTCTGACCCTGTTGTGGTAGAGATAGATTGAGGTATACCGTCCGTTATTGTAACTGACTACTAAGTCTCTACTCAGCATTGTATTAGTGGGTTTGTGACAAACGAAGCAATAACTGTGTTTATTAGGTAAACTAGGCTTGATGAAGTTGATAAACGAAGACTACATTGCATTAGCTGGGGTAAATAGTGGTCAAGAAAACTGTGGACAATAATAATTATTGGAATGTAGCATTTGTTTGTATGTTGCGGTGAATAGTTTGGGAAAAAGATGGCGTTTGAGATGACACTTAGAAATTATTGGCAATACCAGTATCTACAAATAAAATGATACCTTTCTGCACTAGATCTACAGTATCGAATCAGTGATGATAATAGTTTGTTACTTTGCTTGTTAGTTGGCAAATTGTTAATATTGCTAGCCTAATTGCTAATTATACTGTTAATTCGACAAATATTGTTGATAAATGAGCCTAATGCCATAGCCTAACTAATGCGTGCTATTGTGTGATCACTGATCATGATCACTGATCAGATTATGAAGTATGTTTGTCCACTTGTAAATATTGTAATTAAATACTTCACTGTCCAATTGTTGTTGGGCTGTTACTGTTTAGTTTGGTTAATTATTGTTAGTTAGATGCTAGATTGTTCATAGTTACCGTTTTCTATACCCTTTGGAGTTTGCTTTGTATATATATAGCCTTAATCATAATTAGATAATAATTATTGTGGTTTTTTATTCCGTCGGCCTACTTGTATAATATTTCTTCAGATTTAGCTATTCAGTTTTTGTTGATGAATCTCGCTGTAGTTAATCTAGTCTCCCACTTTGCCAAATGTGTAGTATTATCAGTAGATTTAGTAGCCTAGAGTCTAGACTTAATTATGTAATTTCACGAACTTGAAACTTGTAGTATATAATCACTGAGGATAATAGTTTGTTAATTTGCTTGTTAGCTGACAACTGTTTGGCAACTTGTTATTATTGTTAGACTAATTGCTAATTATACTGTCCCTTAGACTTATTTCGTAGTATTAGTATAATATTTCATCAGATTTCGCTATTCGCTGTAGTTAATCTAGTCTCCCACTTTGCCAAATGTGTGTGTTATCGTTTATCAGTAGATTTAGTAGACTAGACTTAATTTTGTTATTTCACGAAATTGAAACTTAGATGTGTATAATCAGTGCTGATAATTAACAGTTTGTTTATTTGTGTGTTAGTTGGCAAGTATTACAGTAATAATTCTGAACTTTATTGAAATTTTTATCTATGAATTGTGTTAATTTTCATTCAAATTTAAAATCAATTTATTTTAAGAAAAGACACAATCACGTACCACAATAATACACCTTTTTTTATGGATTTATCATATTGTAATTTAAAATCTTAGCCAATTTTAATTGTATTTTATTTTTAAAACCATTCTTTGTTACCTGTATTTTTAAGCTCAATGCATTATACTTTTTAATTGTCATTTGTCAATA
>WNLI01145458.1:0-10060 GCA_025802215.1 Wirenia argentea
TATCCGACGCGGTATCCACCCCAGGCCAACGACATCGTACATCGCCGTGGTGGCTCAGTCGCACATCGCTGGTCTCGGCTGGACACCGCGTCACATATCGAATCAGCAAGTAACCCCAGTCTGCTATATAGGACGAATTAATGAACATAAATTTACATAGGGAATTAATCCAACCATATATACATTAGTTAATACACAATACTATACATAGTCAAATTTAATTAATACACAATACTATACATTGTAAAGTTTAATTTTAACTTATACTATACATAGTCAAATGACTGCTTTTGCTGCGCGTTGGATATTCTTCAGTTTGCGGGGTGGACGCAGGGAGCACCGACCATAGGGAGCCTGCACTCCCCACAACCACTGCTTTCCTGCGTCCACCACACACACCGACGAATACTGCCTCTATCATACGAGCACAGTGTCAATACAATGCATGTATAAGTGTGGGACAGCCTATATACATTATACTATATATACAGTATGACGTCAACAATAATTATAATAACAAAATAGGTATGAATGGAAGGGTCGATGGAGTGGGTTGGTCCCAAAAATAATGTCGTCGTGGAATTGGACCATAGCCTACATTAAAACTTATATTTTATATCAATGTGTGGCCTACCTACCGTAAAGTCAACCCCGTAATATGTACGTAAGGTCTGACTTCCTACTAACCTGTCGCGCGTTAAATGCACACCCAATACCTGCACAGATAAGACAAATACTCATACGTACCTGCCCTAAATGCGCCACAGAATGTCGCGGTGGCACACCACGTAACAGGTTAGGTAGCTATACTATATTATATTACTTATCACTACAAATATTAGTTAACATACAATCATACATGCTACGTCAGTGCTACGACGATTGGGATCAACCCAGACCATGACTGAGTTTGACCTATTATACTGAACCGCAAAATAAACGCACACCTCTTCATATGATTACTCGCCTACCATACAACGCAATGAGATAGGGAATATCGTCATACCATCATTATAGGTCTACGCTTGGGAACCAAATGAAATAATAAAAGTGGCGAACGTAATGCGGATTGATAAAAAAAGTTTTCACAATAATGGCTTTGAATGCCAGATTATTTATCGCCTTAGCTCCACCGTGCTTAGGTTCATAGCCAACTGTGAGTTTTTGTGATATTATATATACATTATTAATTTCGTTTGGAAATGGCAGCTAGCATGTTTCATATTATTTTGGTCCAATATATTATTATGTTTGAAGGAGTAAGCGTTTATTTTGCCGTGCAGTATACATTAGATCAAACTATTTCTCTTCTCAAACATTAGATATATACATTTAGCTAACGATTTGATCTCTGAGACATTGACAGTTGTCATTAGTTGTACACATTTGGCCATGCTGGGTCTCGATCTATAAAAAGGTTTTATGTGTAAGAGACGTAGTTCATTATACGCGGGACAAACAAACAGCATGTGATATTCGTCCTCAACATCGAGGTTACATATAGGACACATGCGTTCATGGACCTCCAACCTTGGCCGCATCCAGCGACCTCGCTCAATGAGAAGGTCATGCGACGACGTACGGAACCTACACAAAGCTTTCTTATGGCTGAGTACCTGTACTGCATCGATATATTTCTCTCTTGTTGGCTCGGTCTTTACGTGTTTGTACAACTGTGCCTTGCCTGCTACCTCGATTTTCGCTTTCCATTCCTGTGAGTACACATCTGATAATCTTTGTTTAAATTCTGCCACAAAACCTATCTTACCTTCTCTTTGGTTCAACCATACATCTCCAAAACCACACCTCTCTAATATTCCTTTAAGGGATGTAACCCACGTGATCGCATGTGGTTTAGAGACTAAAATGCCGCTTAATTCGTCGTAAAGGATCTTTACATACTTATTCGCAGGCAGCTTCGTGATTTTTGTCCAAAATTTGACAGCTCTAGCGTTAGCAGTGTGTGTTAGTGGCTGGACTCCTGCTTCGCCATATACAAATTCCGTAGTGGTAGTGTCTCTTACGCCCAGTAAGCGTTTGATGAACCGTAGTCTTGTGGTGTTACACTGCTCTGCGGGATTGACACCCCACACCTCGCTCCCATATAGACTGATCGGTTCTATCTGAGCTTGATACACATTCATAATGATGTCGAAAGACAAGGCTTTAAAATTGTTTAAGTTCTTGTTAAGTGAAAACGTACCTCGCATAGCTTGTTGTGACAGCACGTTTTGCGCTTCCGCGAAACTACCGCCGCTTGTGAAAGTTAGTCCCAAGTACTTGAAACTCGGCACTATGTCGAGTTGTTCTCCTCTATATGTCCACACATTATTCGCGGCTAACCTGCCACCCTTCCGGAAGACCATGATCTTACTCTTGATTTTGTTTACCGTTAGTCGCCATAAATCGCAGTATCGATCCAACCTATTTAGTAGTACCTGGAGTCCCGCTGCTGTCTCCGATAAAATTGCCGTATCGTCTGCGTAAAAGAGGGCACATATTCTTTTGTTGTTACTCAACTTTATTCCACCTTCCTCCCCTAGTAAGTAGTTGTGCAGATCATTGATAAATAGTGCAAATAAAATAGGTGATATACTATCACCCTGCTTTAGTCCAATTGGACAGGGGAAGTACTGCGAATATTGACCACTTTGCCATACTTTGGCTTGAGTACCGCTGTGTACGCTTCGTAGTACTGTCAAGAATCTCGTACTGATACCGGTGTCTTTAAGTTTCTTCCACAGCATATCCCTATCAATGTAATCATATGCCTTACGAAAATCAATGAACGCACAGAAAAGTTTCTTCTTCCTTGCGAACGTGATATCGATGACGGCCTTGAGTGAGAAAATCGCGTCAGCCGTACCACTTTTCTGCCTGAAACCAAACTGTGACTCGTCATAGATGAGATTGCCTTCCACCCAGTTGGTAAGTCTCACGTTGAGGAAGCTGGTGAAGACTTTTGGTATCGAGTTGAGGAGAGTGATCCCACGAACGTCGTCAGGGTCAGTGACTACATCCTTCTTCGGTACTGGGATGATGACACCGTTCTTCCAGTCGGCGGGTACTAGTCCAGTAGCGAAAATCACATTGAAAAGTAGCACTAGATGCGGGAGAAGTGTGTCTCTACCTTCAAGTAGGAATTCATTAATGACATCATCCTCACCAGCAGCCTTCTCACGCTTCACCTTGTCAAGTACTTTACTGACCTCATCATACGTCACCTCCGCATCTAGGTACTCATCTACACGCAAATCAAATATTGCATCTACAATAGCATCGTCGTGCAGTAGCACGTCATCAATCGATACATCATTAATACCAGGCACCACATCATCACTCACACCAGCATTCATAATTACATCAATCGGGACCGTTACGTCATCATCAACTGTCACGCCATTGCTAGGTATGACATCGTCCAATGGATTCATTAGTTTACTGAAGTAATCATATAGATCGAAACCCAGTGTGACCTTGGCCTTATGGTTATTATTACCCTTTAGATATGCCCAGAATGCCTTTGAATTACCCGCTCTACTGTACTCGTCTAGTTGTTTGCCCCTCTCTTTCTCATATCGATACAGCTCTAAACGACATATCTTTCTGTACGCATTGCGCGCGGTAGTAAAACACTGCCTATTTACATCAGATCTATCGTGAAAGTAGTTATTCCTTGCAGTAAGATATGCTTGCTTAGCAGTCTTACACTTTTCATCATACCAGCTGTTAACCAACTTCTTTCGATAATTGCCAGTGGCGACTGGAGGTTTGCGTGGGGGTAGAACTCTATGGCATGTAGCTGCCTCGAGTATAGTGGAGCGTAAATCAAAGGCAGCCTGGTTCACAATTTCCTGCGATATCTCATAGACAGGTTTATCCAAAATAATGGCCAATTCATTGAAATTAGAATACGCAGCATTTGAATTTAAATTGTCAATAAAGTCCTGTCTACAATTGACATTCCATTTGTACTGACTCCTTTTATTGACTACACCACTCTCTATATCACTTGTATTATGAATGTTACACGTTTGTAAACAAATTGGCGAATGGATTGACAGTGCAGAAGGCTTACAGACATTAAAGTCTGCAATACACTCAAAGAAACTAGCATTAGTCAATGTGTAATCGACAGTGCTCTGTCCGTTATACGTATGACACGTATATTGTCCCGTACCACCGTCACTACCCACACGCCCATTCACAATTCTAAGACCCGTCTCCCGACATAAATCTAATAGCTTATGTCCATACATTGTGACCGGTTTTGTGTCCTTATTTGACCTACTTGGTATATTGACGTGTGGGTGAGTATTATCTATAGGTAACGGAATGTACTGGTTCGTGACGTCGTCTTCGTCCAATACGTCATCAGGCAAAAAGTCATCCATGGTATTTGTGCGTGCATTAAAGTCCCCTGTGACTATGACGTCAGCCGTGTTACTACCATGACCTAAGCCGTGTGTATTGATATCAGCCACAACGTCATCGAATCTTTGTAAAGATATATCACGGTGTGAGGAGCCAACTGGTGGTATATATACGACGCACACATATATGTCTTTGTGTGAACCAAAAAAGGTTTTAGCCAATTTAAGCCAGCAAATATCCTCATTTTTTGATATAATAGTAATACCACCTTTAATTTTTTCACGATATATAATAACTATGCCGCCACTATCTCGTTTAGCCCTTAAGCGCTTTTTCCTGGCTACCTTTTCTATGACGTAACCGGGTAAGCTTAATGGAGTTTCACACGATATCCACGCCTCGACTATACAGATGATATCAAATGTCTTAATCGTGTCATAGAATTCATTAGTTTTTATTTTCCAGTCCAATCCGCCATCAATATTCCAAGTAGCAATATCAAGTTTACCCGGTTGCGGCTTAGGTTGTGGCGTATTTTGTTGATGACGTATTACTGGTTGCGGGTTAAGGTCATGGGTGTCCGCGTGGCTATTGCGACTACCGTGATCGTGTGCCGTCTCAGTTCGTGTATTGTCCACGTTCGTAGACGTAAGCTCGTCCTGTCCGTTAGTGTATGCTGGTGTATACGTTACCGATACGTCTGTGTTATGACGGGTGTGTATGTCTGGCGTATGTAACCTGTCTAACTCGCGTATTTCTATATAGGGTACGGATATATCTAACGGCACTACGACATTATCCTGTACATGTCTACCAGTTACGCTTATAGTATCACAGATATTAGGATTATCAGTCACACAATTCCTACATTGTATTTGTTCTGCATTTACGTCACAATAACTGGTGTTTGGGTCACACGGAGTGTCTGCGTAAATGTTTTCATAAGATTCGTGGTAGTTATTTGGGTCTATCATATTGTTAGCATTGTTTTCGTAAAGCACATTAGAATATTCACTTCTATATATAAACGTATTAGTATCATAATTACGGATAGGCCTATAATAGTCTACATACCATCAGTAGTCGAACAGATAGTCCATGGGTTTCGGGTGTTCGCCGTTGTCATCTCGGTAGTCGTTGCCACGCCCATACTGTTCTGCCTCTCCACGGTTTGATCCCAAATCACGGTCTCGTTGCCAGCTTGGACGGAAACTGCCATAGGCATCACTAACGCTATTGTAACTGTTTGTGATTTCACCACCACTATTGTTACGGTTTGTGGCGCTAGCATAAGTGTCTTGATCGCTCGGCCGTTCTGAAGCGTCGTTATACGTGTCGTTAGTGTCCATGCGTTGCGTATCGCGTCGATCATCACATGGACGTTGAGTATCGTGCCGATCATCACGTGGACGCTGCGTATCGCGCCGATCATCACGTGGACGCTGCGTATCGCGCCGATCATCACGTGGATCTGAGCGCTGGAAATTACGTTGATCGCCACCCTGACGTTGCGTGTCGCGACTATCATCACCCCGACGATGTGTATTACGTTGATCGCCACCCTGACGTTGCGCGTCGCGTCTCTCATCACCTTGACGGTGTGTATTGCGTTGATCGACATCAGAATGCGTGTTCTGTTGACTAGAACGTGGGGGTTGGGTTTCACGTTGGGGGCGTGGGCGGTGTGCGTTGCGCCGGTTGCTGCGAGAGCGACGCGTATCGCGCTGATCGCCACCAGTAAATTGCGTGTTACGTTGACTGTCTGTACGTGGCTGTTGCGTTTCACGTTGATCATGTGGGGGTTGTGCGTTGTGCTGATTACTGCGTGAACGCTCTTGTTGTCGATTGTCATTACGTTGCGGCGGCTGTGCGTTCTCATTACGTTGCCTTGTCCACGTCCAGAACGTACTGGGATCGATTCCAACTTTCGCGAGATCGGCCGGCTTTCTCACACTGACAGTTTTACCACGTGCGTCACCGTTACAGGGATGGAGGTCACACAACAACTTGCCGTAGAGTACATTCACGCGTTTCACACAAGGCGCCTCGCGACACATATTCATCATTTTCACCCTGTCCCTGGTAAGATCCTCGTTCATAACGACTCGTTCGTATCGTTTGGAGTATTGGAGGTTCCTCTTATGGTCCATCACTTCCTTGATACATTTTCGCGAGACGAATCTAACGAGTGTATGTCGCGTTTTACCAGGGATTATCTCCCCGACTCGGTGAATGACGGATATATCGTACGGAACGATGTCGGCTCCCATATAGTCACACATGTCCAGAAAAGTTGTCTCCACGTCCTGGTCGCGGACGGGATGCATATTGAGGATACGCACCGATTCACGACGGCTGTACTGCTCGTAATTGTCGACACGCTCGTTGTACTCGTCCATTCGGAGAGGGGATGACGATTCTGCGTTGCGTTGCATTAGTAGATTTCGGAGGGTCGCGATTTCCGTCGTTACTTCTTTGAGACGATTGTCCAACGTAACGATGTCGTTTGAGCTTACTTCCTGTTTGCGACCAATGTTATTGATATCGTTAACCGAACTATGGAAGTCGACCTGATTCTGTTCGACAGTGTTCACGCGCGTAGTGACGTCATTGACACTCGTTGTAAGTTTCTTGGTTTCCGCTGTGAGAGCAGCGTTAATGTGCGTCACGTCGGTTTCAAGTCTCTTTGTTGTGGCGTCGATTAGACGTACTGATTTCTCCATTTGTTCCATGTTGGAGAGACGCGTGTGGAATGAGTCAACTCGTGACGTAAGACGCGTGACTTGGGTAAGCACGTCATTAAGTCGTCCGTAGATGCGATCGTTCGGTGGCGGCTCATCGCCGTAGTCGTTCAAAAGCGGGTCATCGTCACAATCGTTCGATGGCGGATCATCGTCATAATCGTCATCGTTGAGTACTACGTCATCGTTGGGTACTACGTCACCCTTCTTTGTGACGTACACGTAATCGGCCGAGCATGCGCCATCACCGTGCAAGCCGATGTTGTCGATACTTTGTGTCGAGTCATTAAAGTCATCGCGCAGGCGCAGAGATCTCGCATCGTCGATGTCTTTCTGCGTTATCAGCTTCTGGCTAGCTTTTACTGTCCGTGTGTATTTAGTCTTGCTTCTACTCGATCGTTTTGTGGTTGGTGAATGGTCCTCGGATGAGGCAGAGTTTCGGATGCGTTTGCCACTGTTGCCACCCTCCTGGTCGTCATCATGCACATTTTTCGGCTTTTGGGAATGACTCTTCATACTCTTCATACATATGTCGCCTTGACAACGTCACAGATAAATCCAACTTCTCACGCACTATTTATTGGGGGACAGCAGCTTTATGTTATAATCCTTGCAAGTACAGTATCCAGTGTTTACGTCACAGAACAACAAAAGTCAGTAGTCTATGTCTACCGACAAGCGATCTCACAAAGCACTACAATAGACAACAATAGTCCAGTACAACACTAATCCTACACTTGTATACAACAACCTAGCACACTGCCTACTAGTCTTTGTATGTAACCTAGCAAGAGTTCTATTGCTAAGAGTTTACGCCACTAATCTAGCAACAAGTTTTCACTAATCAGCTATTACACAACAACACACTGTACTAATCAGTTACTGCGAAATTATTATTGAACTATAACCGCAATTAACATATCGAAATATAGGCTAAAGACTAATTTTAATGTCAAAAAGTTTTCCAACTGCAAAAATTTATCGGTAACCACAACAAAAATATATATATGACATATCTAGATGCGATTTCAAATAGAGGAGTTATTGGTCATTATATGAGACCTACTCAAAATCGTTTATTACCAAGTTACTTAGAATCGTCGAATCCAGTGTTCAAGTGATCGATCGATGGTTCGCTTATGCACTAACTTCATAATTGATTTGTTGACATTGAACAATTAGTTAAGATAATTAATGTTTAATTAATCATTGAGTAATAATGCATGGAACCACAAAAGTCATGTTTATTTCATTGTAGGCCTACCTAATTGACAGTGAAACAGTGCAGCTATTAGCCTAAAACGACTCATGTGGTTACATGGTGTTGTCGCATTGATACCTGTCCAGTTGAAGTTAGAAAAATGATATTTAAACCTATAAATTTAGGCCTCTCTCATCGAGCTTACGTTATCTACTATTTACATTTAACATAATTTACTCACCTTGTCATTTAGAAGACGCTTGCTACAACCCATGTCGATGAATTTAATGAAAGTTGGTAAAAAACGATTTCTAATATGACTTACACAATGGCTTATAACTTTGCGAGTTCATATCGAATATTTTTGTCTAATATATCTAGAGAAAGAGGTGATCTTCGCCTTTAATATGGTATTATTACATTCTGGATACGCCCTCTACTTTTTGCATAATTGATCTCTAACGCCCGGTTCTAATTTTTTAGGGACACACTGTACAACATGAGTAATGAGCATGGAGGTGTATGTCAGGACAGGGCGTTAAGGCTGCGTATATATACATGTGACACCAAGCAGACGACCAAAGAAAGGAGACTTAGGCTTACATGGCCTGAGTAAGAGGTTTTGCATAACCAATCAACGACAACATGTTTTATACGTTTTTGCCATGCATTGTCTACTTTTTCTACATAATGTAGGCTATTATGGTCTTCGAATAAAATGAAATATTGATTTTTTTTACTTTCTTACACATGGATAGTAGGATTCTACTTTGAGCAAAACATTTGTCATGCATGCATGAGTAGACATATGTAGACTGATTAATGCCAAATCACGCGTGGCGTAGGCTACATGCCATATAGCCCCGTACAAACAGTTACATCTGTATTATCTATGCGGCTATTGTATTTAAAGGTCAGTGTGACATTTTTTACAGTTAATTTCACACGGATTTATATCATATAATAATGATGATGTTGATTTACTAGTGTATTCAAGGGGCACCTGTCATCTTTGGGTATATACTGTAGATATAATTTATTGAAAACCACAATATCGTTACATTATTATACATACATTTCGAATTGTTATTTATGGCAATTGAATTTGGTGGCCAACATTCAAACGTCAACGATTCATTTAATTGGAGAACGACTGATATAGGTACGACACAGGCTAGATCGTGATCATCAACATGTTTCCAACGTGACACCAACGAGTTGCACATCTGTGATTCCACGCTCTCGTTAATCGCTCTTCGAGTCACAAAATCGAACAACATATCGAACATCGGTGGAAAAGTGGCTGGTGCATTCGTTAGCCCAAACGGCATTCGCGTCCATTCGAAACAACCGCAGCAAGAGCAAAGGGAACATCGCTTTATCAATCATCGTATCTGCATTCTACAGTCGCAAGACTTTTTGAGAGTCGATTCTCTATCCATGAGGACAACCGATATCTTGGGTTAATATTTCCCCAAACAGTTGGTTCATTGTCAATGGAAGTTACGGATTCTTAAAGAATGTGTGCTCATAATATTGTGAGTCGAATTCACCGCATAATTTTACTATCACTGCTTTTACTGTTGAACCGTTTTACTATCTATGATTCTATGGAAACTAACGAACAAACCAGGCCGCACAATACTGTATATGCGCATACAATATAGACAAAATAATTATGATACATGCTGGTTGATTGAATAAATTAAACATTAATAGGAGTTGTGTTGCTTGTACATAATAT
>WNLI01145469.1:0-10059 GCA_025802215.1 Wirenia argentea
CTCTGGAAGTTATTATAAGTGATATATTAATGTGTCCGTTTCTACCTGATGTCCGTTCCAACCTTAGTTTACCCTACCAAAATATAAATTTTAACCAATATGCTAAATGCGTTTCTTTTTTTGCCTAATATATTATATCGAGAACAAATTTTATGAAACTGAATGGACGCCAATACTTGGATAATAAAATAGTTGGCTAGCGAAATTATTGCCAGTCGATTTATGTTTCGGTTGGCTTAATTTGGATAACTACAATCATGCAGAATACTACTTTGACAGTAACTGTTTCAAAAACCATGATAAAGTAGCGAGATGGAACTCATATCCAGTTTCTTGTGGGGCTTGGGGATGTGGATTATTTTCCAGATAATTAGACTATTTTTTGCCGATTGTGATTTGTCGTTACAATGGGCTGCTAAATTTGGACGAAAACCATGTAAGTTAGTAGTTACCGTGAAAAAACACCGACAAAACATTTAGGCCTAGTTAGTAGGTACTAGGAATCGTGTTTTTAATGTTTACAAATGTTTCGTTTTGCCCAGCTCTATGTCTCGTCGCATTGTGGTTCGCACTTTATCTGCGCGTCATGACCCATACAAAAATAGAAAAAAATTCAAACAAAATATTCTAAAAAATTGAACAATAAATAGGCTAAAAAATTAGAAAAATCAAAAAAACTTTAAAATAATCGAAAAAGTAAAAAATTGGAAAAAAACACGAAATTTTTTCAAAATGTCTCCTTAAAATGGTGGCACTGAAATTTTTTATTTGGCACTAAAAATACATTTGGCACTATTTTTGGCACATACTGATTTCGGTCCAGGGTGAAAGCTGATGAAAAACTTCTACGCGTAACATGGCTACGTTACCTACTGTAACCTAGGTACCCGAAATGTGTGCGACACTGTGCGTGACGTGACTGAGGTTATGAGAAAACAGTCTACTCTATAGTGCCAAATGGAATCAATTTTCTACTAGAAATTCTAATGCGCATTTTTATTAATTTTTATTATTGTATATCATTATAAATTGGCTTAAATTTATGTGCTCGTATCTAAAATGAATAGCAGCTTTATTATATTTATTTATGATAGGCAGTCTAAATTATCTTTATGTTTACTGTTTACGTAATTTTCCAGCCAAGATGATTGGTAAAGTGGTGTGGATAACGGGGGCCTCAAGTGGCATTGGTGAGCATATCGCGTACGAGTTTGCAAAGGCCGGTTGTCGTCTGGTTCTCTCTGCTCGCCGAGCTGACCAACTCGAGCGTGTCAAGGAGAAATGCACACGTAAGTTGTATACAATAATTCATGTACTTACCGCAATGGCGTTTGTATTACGTTTCATTGGTTGTATTAATTGTTATTCAACTTCAAGTTTTCAATCGTCGATTTGAATTGCCATCCGTGGATTCCGTGGTAAATAGAAAGTTGTCATTTGAGAAGGTTTGGACACTCTTTCGTTGACTATGCCAAGATATACAACAGACCGAGAGGTATTTTTCTTTTCAACTGACTGATAAATTTGCGTTTTTGCACACTTCACCATTGTTGCAAGATCCGAATGAAAAGTTGTTTACAAGGGAGATAATCTGACGCATAATACCATTACGTCTACTAGTACTTGCATATTATTTATTATGTCTATATATTGTAATATTGTTTCTATTCTATTGTATTAACAAGTGACTGATAATTTTGCGTATTTGCACACTTTACCATTGGTTGCAAGACCCGGATGAAAAAATTTGTTCGACAGAAAATGTTGTTGACAAGGGAGATAATCCGATGCGACAGATGGAAGTTACTTCTACTTGCATAATATTATTATGACACGTATTGGAATATTTTTCTATAATATTGCACATAATTATTTACAGTACTTATAATGAATATTACAGACTTACGTATTGTGTTTTAGTCTCAATTGTGTCACTTTGTGTGCATGTGATCTCTAATTTGACTGTTTGGATGTTATGGACATTATCTATAGTGTAATAATTGTTGAAGTTTAATATTGAAGTGTAATAATTGAAGTTCTAATATAAAGGAACCAAGTCACAAGTTGGTGATCTGACCACTGACCGACTGACCGGTCACATGTACTGGGGGATGGGCTGATACCAGAAGTTTAATACTTTACCAAAACTGCACTATAGGTACATCTTCCCTCACACGCCCATGATTGTAAGACGACATTTTGGTGGATTTTGAGGTCCTAAAATGAGGTGTACCGTATAATTATGATATAAATTTTTTTACTTGTGGAAAATGATTATAATATGTACTAGTCCATTCACTCATTTACAGTCCACATACATGTGTTTCAGTAATGGGCCCTTTGTCTGAGGAGGATATTCTTGTATTACCGCTCGATGTCGTCAAATTTGATACTCATTCAGCAGCTGTTGCTACTGTTCTTGATACATTCAATCAGGTTTGTAATTCATCAATTGCTTGACTTCATTTAGTTTGTTACAAATAAATAATCAATCATGCAAACTTAAAGGTATACTCCAGGAAAATAGTATCTTTTGAGGGATGATAGGGATGGTATTGAAGGTCAAATTAAGCCTACATGCTGACAGTATCTTAACCCTAACCCTAGTATGTAGTTGGATTACCTCTGGTTAAGCAGAGCATCTCCCGCTAGGAAGAGCATCTTAGCGGGAGATGCTCTCCTTATCCAGACGTATTCCAACTACATACTAGGGCTAGGGTTAAGATACTGTCTTAGTATGTAGGCTTAATTTGACCTACAATACCATCCCTATCATCCCTCAAAAGATACTATTTGCCTGGAGTGCCCCTTTAAAGTAACCTTACTGTATTGATACTAATTTGGTGTACAATAATGTTTCTGTTGCATGGCTGATTGATTGACTGTCGGGAGGGCAGGTGGATCTTCAAATGAGGTTTCAAATGCAAACAACTCATCTTAATTAAGTTGCCTAGATGGTTTGTTGTACCAGTATTTGAAATTGCGACTAAGGACTTGGTATTGTCTCTACCAAATAACGTATCCAACACGGACACCAAGTAACCATAAATGTCGAGACTATTTTAAGGCGAGTATTTGAAATTGCGACTAAGGTCTAAATTCTTGATATTGTCACTACCAAGTAACTTTTCCAAAGAAAACCAAGTAACCATAAAGGTCAAGAAGTATGGACTATTTTATGGCCTTGTAAAGTATTATTTGATGATTACGGAACTGCAATTATGTTGTTGCTCTATTTGCTCCTGACGAAGTTCTGCCTGCCTGACACAAAAGCTGGTTGTATGGCGCATGTGGATTGTGTATATCCTTAGTACTACTATACTAACTACTCTATTATGTTCATGTTATTCTATATGAAATCTACCAAACTGCAGATGGAAGCTATGTTTAGTTGAGTTTATAAGGTTGTACAGGCATGAGACAGACCACAAGTTAACAACATATTTACATAAATAATTTACAGAACAACTATGGACTAAGTGGAACTTGTAAAAATAAATGATACACATTTGCATATTTAATAGATGCATGTAACTCACTAACATGTGATATAGCTAGACTAGTCTAGCTATTGGCACTAAGGCCAGCTTCCGATGGGCATTTTATGTTCTACCGTTGTACATGCACGAGACAGTCCACACACATATTTACATATAGTACATACAGAAAATAATTTACAGAACAACGATGGACTAAATGGGACTTGTAAAAATAAATAATTATACAGTAGATACACATTTAATAGATGCACGTAATTCTCTTGTGACTAACAGGTGATAGCTAGACTAACTATTAAATTACTGGTACTAAGGTCTGCTTCAGATGGGCATTTTATGTTCTGCCATTTATATATATTTAGTAACAATGTGAATGATAAAGCATTTGTGGGAAGCAGACAGACATTTATCGGCGCGGCATTTAGTGTATACTGCGATGTTTAGTTTACTAGAGTTTGTTTGGAATTTATATTTTGGAGCAGTGTTATGTTTTAGTGCACAATTGCATTATACAATGACTAGAATTGTATCATTTGAATGACACCTGGAGAACTACTATTGAATGAGGTATGTTACATTGTTATAAACTAACTAGTAATGTATCTTGAATTGTAAAAAAACCCAAAAAGCCGATAAAAAGTCTTGAATTGGTTAGCAAATTGTTAAGATACTACCGTGTAAAATGTAGATACCAATAATCGCAGACCTCGAGTAATGACGAATCACTTCCGGGGTTGTTTTTTACCGAAACTGTTTCTGAAAATATTGCTGGGTATCGGTAAAGTTTCGGTTGTGCCGAGACTTTATATAATTCCAGAAACTGTTTCGATTCGGTAAATCCATGAATTTTACTGAAACTTCTTGGGTTTCGGTTTAGTTTTGGTTTAGTTTCTGAAAAATGTACATTTGTAGGCCATAATTAGAATATTTACATTCTTAATAAAACGTCACACACATATACAAATTTCTGACTTTCGGTATCATTTTCAATGGTTTCTGGGATAATGGAGGTATAGTTTCAGGAAATACTACAGTTTATGTAAAATCCTGGTATAGTTTAGGAAGAAATTTTAGTTTCAGTTCGGTACAGTTTCGGTACAGATTCGTTTGGGTAGCACAGGTTTCGGTATAGTTTCAGTAAAAATTACAAATCCTGGATTCGTCACAACCGTAATCACTTTCCCATCACTAGGTCAATAGA
Source organism: Wirenia argentea (assembly GCA_025802215.1). Classification (NCBI taxonomy): domain Eukaryota; kingdom Metazoa; phylum Mollusca; class Solenogastres; order Pholidoskepia; family Gymnomeniidae; genus Wirenia; species Wirenia argentea. The sequence continues at coordinate 4,699 of WNLI01145469.1, forward strand.
TGTGTGTTCTCCCATCACTAATCTACAGCCATAAAGGTCAATGTGTGTTCTCCCATCACCAATCTACAGCCATAAAGGTCAATAGATGTGTGTTCTCCCATCCCTAATCTACAGCTATAAAGATCAATATATACTATAGGTCTTTTCCCATCACTAACTGACATCCTGTGTCTCAATAGCTCAGTTGGGTGCATGTTGGATTTGTAATCCTAAGGTCGTCAATAGACAATGTATTTTCTCACATCACTAAGCTAGATGGGTAAATAGATGGGTTTTCTCCCATCACTAATCTATATCCATAAAAAAGTAAGTCAATAGACGGGCGTTGCTCTCGATGGTTTATTTGTCATTAGTTTCTCCATTGTATGTTTTGAAAAGATTTAATCATCATTTTATGCATCCTTTCTGCAATATAACCTGTCTTCGCAAGCTCTGTGCCTGTCTTCGCAAGCTCTGTGCCGTCCATCTTCTTCTACCAACCATGTCTATTCTTACTCTGCCACTGAGTCCACTTGTTTCTATCCTTTAAGGCGACCCTGAAAAAAATGCACCCAAATTATTATGTATTTCAGTATTTGTGCACGTCAAAATTTTGTCAATAATGTCCAGATCAAATCTGTACGTATAAGCCATTGCGGAGCACGCAAGACGGTCATGACTGTGCGCTATTGGTGACGGCGCCTCAGCTATAATATACGACAGTAACCGTACAGAACGATATCGAGCGACTAATCCCGGCTATACGTCGTGCCGTAACTCGTATCGATACACCTCACTAACTTGCAATCCTCGCATGTATCGCGACATTCTGTGCATATCTCGAGCACCGCAATAGGTAGGTACGTACATTCAGGTCGCCCACGAGGTTGTCAATAAAACTAATACAGTACATGGAACTTTAACAAGGACGAATCTCTTCTCCGATCACTAATCTACACCCATAAACTCGATCACAAAGGTCAATAGATGGGTGTTCTTCCATCACTAATCTACAGCCATAAAGGTCAATAGGTACTGTAAGTGTTTTCTTCTCCCATCACTAATCTACACCTATAATGGTCAATAGACACGTGTTTTCTTCTCCCATCACTAATCTATAGCTATAAAAGTCAATAGACGTGTATTTTCTCACATCACTAAGCTAGATGGGTCAATAGGTGGGTCTTCTCCCATCACTAATCTACATCCGTAAAGGTGAATAGATTGGTCTTTTCCCATCACTAATGTACATCCGTAAAGGTGAATAGATTGGTCTTTTCCCATCACTAATCTACATCCGTAAAGGTGAATAGATTGGTCTTTTCCCATAACTAATCTACATCCGTAAAGGTGAATAGATTGGTCTTTTCCCATCACTAATCTATATCCATAAAAAAGTAAGTCAATAGACGGGTGTTGCTCTTGATGGTTTATTTGTCATAAGTTTCTTCACTTTAATCATCATTTTATGCATCCTTTAGACCTGCAATATAACCTGTCTTCGCAAGCTCTGTCCCTTCCATCTGATCTTCTTCTACCAACCCCTTCTATTAATACCCTTACCAGGCTTACCCTTCCAGTTGTCTCTATTATATTTGGCGACCCTGAAAAAAAATGCACCCAAATTATTATGTACTATGAATTTGTCGTGAATTACTGGCCCAATAGTGCGCCGAGCCAGAAGGCTATGAGTCCTTTCCACGAGCATTTTTGAAAATGTAGTTCGTGGTGGTGTGTGTGTTAACCGTGTTTGTTATCGAGGAGTGTAGGCCTATCTAGCTTAGCTAATTTACGCCCCGGCAAGTGGACAAAGTTCACGGATTACGATCCTCAAAATGGGATTTGATAAAAACTTCCCAAAAAGGGAGCACGATCCATCTGAAGCCCAAAAGGATCCATCCATGGACTGTTTACAGAAAAGAAAGAGAAGCATTAGTCAGCCTTATAGGCCGACAGTACTCCTCTATCTCCCTAATGTTGTTCTGGTAATTCAATGTAATTGTTGACCATGAAGATAAGACACACGGGTAAATTTATTATTAATTTCATTTTTAATGAGGCAGGAAATTTACTTTCCTAAAGGGAAATGTTGTATGATGTTCAAATACGTGAGATGATATGGACAGTATGGAAGTCTCTATGTGAGGGTTTTAGACTTTAGTGATGCAAGTACCGTAACTAATGGACAATGTAAAGGGTTTTCCAAAATGGCTGAATATCACAATATCATGGTCATATCATGACTGCATACTGATGAACATGGTGAGCCGGTGAGCGCTCCATCTTATGATATTGACGTACAGTTGACAGGGCAATTTGATGGATTACCTTTCCTTCTACATGACTGTTGAGTGTTGACACACACCTTAGGTTGGTTTCAAACAGTCGTTTTATGGCCACGCCGATTAGAATAGGCTACCCAGTCGATTTAAAATCGTGGGTATATTCGACATCAGTTTAAAACGGATGTTTTATGTGGTCTTTTGTAAATGATTTAAAGCATTTAAAGCATCAGATGTAGCTAGCTGATGACCGGCATTTTTTTATTTTTTCTGTGTGAATATATTTTTTTATGTTATCACGAACCAATATGACACATTTTTTACTGCTTGTAAATAAGACTGTAACATATACATTGCTAGTGATTGCCTCCATTTAACCAAAGCAATACTAATACTAATAAATTTATATGACTTGATAATTGAATTTAAACACAATACTAGAGAAACGTCCGCGAATTTCGCTCGGCCGGTAATTCCGCTCATTTGCGTTTTATGTGGGTATTATACATACTTATTTACTTATGTAGCTCACTACTAGATGTAGGTTTATTATTTGAAACATACATGCATTTCCTCTCTTATGTTTGCTAATAGCGTGTCATAAATATTGTAGCTATGTACTCACGCACGCATTACCTACTACGTATTGTGGTCAATTGAAGTGAAAGTAGTTTCCTCCAACGGTTGACGGAATCACCCAGGTCAGTATTCTTCTAGATTGTGGCACATTATCTACATTATTTTTGACACAGGTTAATCTCTAGCTCTGTACTTTTAACAACCTCTAACCCTTGCCAAAAATCCTAAGTGTGCTTAGTACTCACTTACATCCGAAGCCTTCACTACCTGCACAGCATATACCCTGAGTGCTGGACACCCATTTCGTCTTAAAGTAACACGTCCCTTTCACTGAATCTTTATCGTCTTTGTTGCGTAATTCAGTCTGCAATAAGATATTGAACATTATAGGTACATGATTGTATAAAATTTCTAAATCTATTTGAAAAAAATATTCAGTATGAAAATTATTTGCTTTAAGGATTTGACTACACCATTGACTACTCATCATCATGCCATGGCGTGTCAATTAACCTGATCGGGGGATCAGTCATTCTTCTCACTCCTCCTCCATAGAATGGATTCCGCAGCTCTGATGACCAGATAATGACTGAACTAATCTTGCATCCTTCCTTCCTGACTTGCTGTCTCAGCGTTTTCAGCTAAATGCCCATACCATTGCCGATCTGCATTACATAGGGCTACAACAGTGGCACGGAAGCATACCAATTGTGCTTCCGAGTCTGTTGGCTGTTTAAGCGATTCAAAAGCATTGGATTTTGATGCCTGAAAGCTTTGTCGAGTCTCACATACCTCCAGAACCGCTAGGTTTGGTTTGGGAGTTTGGGTTCACTTAGCAGCTCTTCGCGATGTCGCAAGACTGAGCCTCAATCGGCATAGTGTCATGGTATGTTCACTGCCAATATCTGCTACTCGGAAAGCCCTCATGTCCAGCAGTGATGTGCGCTTGCTGGCCATTTAAATTTCAAAGCGCCGACCCGGAGACTCCCAAGTCCACTGATGAATCAGCTTGTGACGGAAAAGAGACTTGACCACCGGTAGAGAAATTAGATGCGGAGAACTGCAGTAGTTCCTCTCCTGGAGCATCAGTATTATTTTTACACTACCAGTCTACCATACAGAGTTGTACTTGAGTTAACTCACCATTCTGGCCTCCCATTTGTCTTTACCATCGACCATCATCTGGTAGAACTTTACCTTTGTACTATACATGCCCGTCGCATGGAAGGTATGTGTCTCAGTAGCGCCGTTGTAGAAATCGTTCTCGTCAGTATCAAGTGATATCCAGTCTGAGCCTATCACTTCCGTTTCACCTTGGATAATAGACGTGTAGTATAATTTTATCTTCACCGTTGAATCCGTACCCGACTCATGGTTGTCCCACGTACGCACCCTCAGTACCCAGTTACAATTCGCTGCACATTATATACATATACCAGTACCTTTATACCTTTATAACTAGCATATAATTGCCACAATAGTTAGCTTTTCTTATGTTTATTGACAAGTACTGTCTATGTCTATGGTGATATTTGATAAGTTATTTGAATGTGATTATATGCATGCCTAATGATGCCTTTAATTATTTGTATAAATATGAGTGACGTCATCAATGGGGCACACGCGAGAGCAACACCAGCGAACGATAGGCTACATGGGATGTTTTGATAATGTGTAAGACCTGCCCCTGCTGACTCCGCGCCTCATGCAAATTAAATTTTGATGTAGCAAACATAAAAAATAACAGCACATATGTTTTTTCCACCCCTAACTTAGCGGAACAAAGATTAATATATATAATTATTACTTTCTATTAATTATTGTATACTTACTGCATTTTGTAGAACTCTTCCCGCCACATTCCGCCATGGGCAGTAAGGCCACCAGCACCAACACCGCACACATATGCCATATTGCCATTCTCACAATATACTGTAAACCTTGCGTTACTTGGTCTGATGGCAGACTAGAAGTGTGGCGGAGTGAACTATTTGACAAATTATGTAGTTATTTTCCACCCACACAATATGTAGTTTGAACACGAGTGAATTGCTTTACTGGTTATATAAAATTGTATTTATCCACTAGTCCACTTTGTCACGTGATACACAAGTTATGCCACTCGAGGTACACGGGTGATACCACATAGCCACGCATATCACACCATAACATGCATCATGATTGAAAAACTACGCACCACTGTTACTGTTGTTATATCATGGCTGCCACACATGCCTCACTAATGCCTCACCAATGCAATAATATATCATGGACACCACACATGCCTCACTAATGCCTCACCAATGCAATAATAGCGCACGTCATGCAACACCAATTGCACGATCCATACCACACATGCCTCACCAATGATCCGCTTAGATGTCATGCCGAACCACATCATTACACCACCCACACAACCACGCATACTGAAACAATTGCATTCTGTGCGGTGCAGCCGGTGCTTGTTGAATTTGATGAAGATGACTTAATTTAATTATAATTGTCACATTGTGTATCATAA
>WNLI01145480.1:0-10059 GCA_025802215.1 Wirenia argentea
CTACGATGGATTAACGTGAAATAGGGGCCTTTTATATTATCTGGTGCCATGACAAAATCCCGTACAATTCCTTTAATGTGGCAATGAAAGGGTTAATCCTACACACAACAAATTCTCCATTATTTTCCTAAAATGTTTTTGGTTTTGAAAATTAATGATGAAGTATTATAATTTATGTACACTGTTGTAAATATGTAAATTATTTAAACTGTTATTAAAGTTTATTGTAAATAATTTGCTTAAATAGTACCAGATTAATACCTACGCAATATGTAATCAAACATTCTCAATCTACACACGCTATAAATACATACATTAATTATAAAGGATACTAAATAGAGAAGAAAAAGAAAAAAGAAAGAGAAAAAAGAAGTCCTACAGACCTACAGTAGACTACAAGATGAAAATGCTGGGAAACTGAAATGCTTGGGAAAATGACTACCTACTTCGGGCATTTTAGCTGTCCTCATAGGTGACCAAAATGCCTGAACGTATAAGAAAATGACATATTTTATGGTTTTTAATCTTTTTACTGCCAACTTTGAGTAGTCGAATGATCAAGATGGAATAGAATTAGATGGAATTGAATAAGATAGAATTAATTTAATGTGGCAGTGAAAGAGTTAACTAAATACGTGTTTACACTATCAGTTCTGGTACGGGGCGAGCGGCGCATGATTTTTGGTAGAGTAAACGGCCGGTAAACGTTCTTGTGGGTCGAACTGCTAGAGAAATTCGAGCATGTGTGAAGGTGGGGCCAATACAACATTCACGGCCTCATATGTGAAGGTGCCAACAATTCCTAAATCCATATAAAAATTGTAAATTTTTGGGTTTTTATATATCTTAAAAAGAAATGCGAGTGCCAAGTGACATTTTAGGGCCAAATAGAACATTTGAGCATCATAAAGCTGTGTTTCCTCTTGGTATTATAGGGTCGCGTTATTTGTCAGATTGGGAGGGTTGTTGGCCATTTCGACGTACTGCAGTGTGTTGCGTAACATCAAAATCGCCAAGAATTTTGTTGAGTGACGTCGAAATCGCCAAGAATCGTCCCAATCTGACAGAAATAACGCGACCCCAATAACGCGAGGAAGAGGAAACACAGCTTTAGGCACATAAAAACATCCCAGGGTGAGCCACGGTAATCTGTCCACACCGTTTTTACGGTCGAATGATCTGCATGGGTACACGAAAGAGAAAACGCTCTCGTAGGCCGGATCACATCGAACTAGATTTTTATAGTGTAAACACGTCATAAATGCTGAATTAAATTTGTTATGCTAAATTTGATCATTTGGCACATAGCAAACTCATAGCAAGGAATAATAAATAATAATAAATTTACAGAGAGTTTGCAAATAAGGCAGTAGGGTATGTGTAAGTGAATATTAATGTTAATAGTTTGTATATTATACAGGGTGCTTCAAAAACATGTAGGCTAACCAAAATATATTATAATAATTTGTTAAATATAATGTGTATATCGAGACATTCACCATCAGCTCACTCCTTATATATTACTCAAATTTTTAAACACACAAAATCAAAACTTTATAAATGTGTTATTTACACTTTAGAAAATTTTGCGTGCAAACTATCATCAATGAATGTACGTAACAGACTAACAGTGTATTTGTACATTGCACACGTAATTGACAATTGAAATGACATTATACAGTGGATGTGTATATAATATAATAATTCTGTAGTAATATGTACATTGTACAGTGTAAATATGTAAATATTAATGTATTATCTACAATGAAACCTGCATAAAGCAGGAGTTTTCAAATATAATTGTAAATTGATAGTGAATATTATATATAATATAATATTTTGTGAGACAATTATTACTACTAGTATACTTTAATAGATGTATAAACATTCTATAAATGTACAGTAAAATGTTAATAATCTTAGATTATTAATAATTAATTATTAATCTATCAAATGTATATTCTGTAAATTAATCACTTTTTAGTCACTTAAATTATTTATCAGTCAAAAACAATGAGACATTAATTGATACTTGACAATGTACATCAAAAAACCGTTTTCAATAGTATTATATAACCGCTCATACCTCAAATTATCTTAGTGTTACTGTATGTTCATAGTATACTTTGTGTACCTACTGGTACACACTAGTACTTGCAAAATTTGCATTGCCAATAAGCCTAAAGACTCGTCTCGTACATTGATTGGTCACCCTATATCATCATATATCCTTTATGCGCAAAATGCGAAAAACATACTGTAGGTCATTAGTACAATGTCATTATATCAATTAGTGACAGTTTTGTCATCTTGGCACATAAAGGATAGGCGTCCAGTGAATGTATGAGGCTAGCATTTAGGCTTATTTGTACCTACTAGTGTATATCATTAAGCAGTACAGTACCACTTTAAGTTATAAATTGACAATAAATTCCCTGTTATACATACATACCTGCCTTATATCGAGCAGCTGTGTACCGTACATGCCCACTCCCACGATAACATTGAACGGATTGAGCCCTCATGATATTATATATACAAATTCTGGTAGTACAAATTCTACTACGCTTAAAAATCACAGAAACGCACAGAAAATCAAATCGTTATTAGGTCATGTTTTTGTAGTTATGTTCTTACTTATATTCTGACCTATGTTGGTACTTATTTTCTGACCTATGTTCGGACCTATGTTCTGACCTGTTTTCTGACCTATGTTCTGACCTATGTTCTGACCTGTTTTCTGACCTATGTTCTGACCTACGTTCGTACCCTTTAAAGACGTCAAGTTACTCTTTACCGGCATTATTTGCGTCGGAATCCGGGGAGCCTGTGTAGGTTTTACAGTCATAGCTTTTTTCTTCAATATTTCTTGTATAGTTTTGGGATCAGCGGTCATGATTAAATGTTCGTCGACATCAACATTTATCCAGGTGTAAAGTGGTCGGAATTCCGTGGCGATCACTGTGTAAATGAGACTGTTGACCCCGTCGACCTCCCAACGATGTTTGCCCGCGCTCAGTAGTCTGAACCTGAAAATGAATATACACAAATATAATTATTATATATTAAACTTACTTTTCGTATGTTAATTAACTCTGCCATGGCATTGCTGGACACTAGGCCCTACTATAGTTGCACAAAATACATGCAATTTAATTACTTTAGCACTCCAAGAGTTAAACTTGTACATACGACATACTTTTTAGTAAATATGTAAGGTCAACATTGAGGGTAACTACTAACTAGCTAACATGAAAACTCTATCACGACGATCCAAAAATTGTGTAATTTAGGCCTAGAATTTCAACGAATTCAACAGTGTATTATATTAAATGACTGCACTGTAATTTTAAGAAATTTGTCCCGCAAATATCGAGTAGCATACACATTTTAATAACACTCGAAAAGTTTACTGTTTACATAATATTACCATATACAGTCAGACCCATATATTTTTTCACCCATACTGTAGATTTTCATGAAGATTACTGTAATTTACATGAATTTTCATCTCACTTCCAGTCAGTGACGCGCAGCAGCAGTCATCCTGTCTACAGTCATACAGTGTTGGATTATTGAATCACAATTGTGGGCCCCATGGTGTAGTGGTCAGTGCCGCGGCTTTTCGAAGGAAAGGTCGCTGGTTCGAGCCCTGCAAAAACCAGGGATTTTTCCCAGGCTTTCCATCCGTCATTTGTGAGATTCCTGCATGGCAACATGGACCGATTCTGAAAGTGCGGTATATAAATGCACACTTTTTTAACCTACAGATTCAGAATACAGAGCTCCGTCAGCATTTGATATTGTTTATATACCTCATACATTACTTTATATGACACAATTTACGACCAGTGTACACACTACACATTTCTCACGTAATTCCTAACATTTCTAATTATCCTTCTCAGGGCCCAGTAAAGAATAGAGACGCGTCATTCCCGGTTCGTGAATCATGGAAGATGGAAGAGGAGATGGACTTCCCCCGCCTCACTAAACTCGCACTCCCGGGTATCGAACCTCCTGAAGACCTGTGAGTTCTTATGACTTATTTTGGTTGGGCCACAGCTATTATTATTATTTTTTTTAAATACTGAATAATGTAGCCAAAAGCTTGTACAGTATAATAACTGGAATTCCTGTGGGCACGGAATTACCAAATTCCAATGCTTGCCTTTCCATGGCTACATTGAGCTTCTGGTGATTGGGTAGCTTGGGTAGCAGGTATTCTGCTTCTAGCCGTCTTCATCATTAGAGATGAATTAGAAATACCTGATCTACATCCGATGGTTTTCTGTGTGTACTCCAGTTTCCTCACCGAAATAGAGGCGAAGGAGTCCCCTATAGACACGCAAGAGTCGGTGGATATCTGTGCTGTGAGTAGGTTGCTGCTAATATGTTGATGACTAGCTAGTCTAGAGTATGTGGGTTTTTTAGTGTGCAGTATATTAGTTGCTAAAGAAGTGCAATAGCTACCATATTGGCTTGGTTCATGAAATTTATATTTGTAGCTTGTCACAGTTTAAATGGTTTTACACTATAGCACATTGTTGTCATGAATTTTAGTATGAGTAGCACATGATTGGTGTGCAGATCAAATTATGGAACCCCTGTGTTCAAGTCTGCTTCTGCACTATATATTTTTTTTTATCTTATTGGAGAGTAGAGTCAGTAGTTGTGTAGCATTATACTATGGTACATAAACATAATGCAAAATCATATATTTTCAGGGAACTGTGTGGAAGTATGGAGTACTACGATAAAACGTACGATCGCGTCACCACTAAATCTGAGAGGAAGCTGATGCGAATTGACCGAGTGTTCCATAAAGTAACCACGACCGACGATCCCGTCATTCGTCAGGTAAGGCGATTTATTTATGCGGATTTTAGGCCGATGGTTAACTGTCGCCCCTTGAAATTGTATGACATAAACAAATACCGATCGTTGGTGCCATGCAGCCATCTGTGAGTAAAAGTTTTAGGTACACTTCGTAGACCGCTTGGTATACTAGCGACGATAGAAAGTCAGAAATAACATGGAAAAGACTGGTGCCCTATCCAGAATACGTCAGGGAATGTATGTGTATTTTTTACCATTCACCACACTATCTTTACTGGCTACTTTATTTTCCATCCCAATATTTAAGCAGTAGAATAGTGTTTAAAAAGTAATATACAAATGTTGACCTTTTGATGTCATAGCTTTATAAACCGAAGTCTTAGTAAGAGTAACATCCGATGACCGATCAACTAATCATCTCGGACTAGGTATATTTGAGTTCAATATAAATATTAAGGATCCATGTGGATGAATTGGTGTAGGTAGGTTAAATCCCGTCTACGTGGTAAAACCATGAGACAATGTCAATGACATTTTTTACTTGAATACCTAATTACAGATTTACAGTTGGCAAAAAACGACTGGTTTGGTACTGACATGATCCCATGGCTCCACACTCATTTGCTGTATTGGTCCATCTAGTCGTTTGCTCAAGAGTTGTCCGTCATGTCATGGTCAAACCTTAACATGACCATTCTATTTTAAATGTTACTTTTACATACCTACTGTATGTTGAAAAACAAAGGTCTAATTTCAGTTGGCCAAGACGACAGACGGAAATGTGTTCGCTACTGACGTGATCCTAGCCACTCTCATGTGCTGTACACGTTCTGTCTACTCATGGGATGTGGTGGTCCAGACTTTATCATTCACTTCATATTCTTTTAACCTTTACTTTTACAGTACATAGACATTATATCTATATTTCTATGTATCTTTTCTTGAACAAACTATGGTTCAATTTCAGTTGGCCAAGACGACAGACGGGAACGTCTTCGCCACTGATGTGATCCTAGCCACTCTCATGTGCTGTACACGGTCTGTCTACTCATGGGATGCTCTCATGTCGCGGACAAAGCCTTCTCATTGTGCTATTTTAATCATGGTTTAAATTACATTACAGTAGAGCAAATTTCTATCATTAATGTATCATATCTTGCACAAACAATGCTCAATTTCAGTTGGCCAAGACGACAGACGGGAATGTGTTCGCTACTGATGTGATCCTAGCCACTCTCATGTGCTGTCCGGGGTCCGTCTACTCATGGGATGCTCTCATGTCACAGACAAAGCCTTCACATTGTGCTATTTTAATTATTTTAAATACTTCTACATTTCAATAGACCAAATTTCCATCATTACTGCATGTTATCTTGAATAAACAATAGTTTAATTTCAGCTCGCCAAGACAACAGATGGCAATGTGTTCGCTACTGAATCACTGATGTGATCCTAGCCACTCTCATGTGCTACACAGTGCTACACAGTACTCTTGGGATGTGGTGGTCAAAACATAACGTTTACCCATCTTTTAGAGCTTACTTTTACATAGACTTCAAATTTCTATGCATCTGTTCTTGAACAAACAATGTTTCAATTACAGTTGGCGAAGACGACCGACGGCAATGTGTTCACTACTGATGTGATCCTAGCCACTCTTGTATGCGCTCTGTCTACTCATTGGATGTAGTGGTCAAAACCTTCGCTTAACGTACACTTCACTGTGTTTTAACCATCATTTAAAAAATAACTTACTTATACATAGCCTTGAAATTTCTATTCATCTTATCTTTAACAAACAATGGTTCAATTTCAGTTGGCCAAGACGACAGACGGCAATGTGTTCGCTACTGATGTGATCCTAGCCACACTCATGTGCTGTACGCGGTCTGTCTACTCATGGGATGTGGTGGTCCAGAGAGTCGGGAATAAGTTGTTCTTTGATCAGCGTGACAAGTCGGAATTTGACTTGCCTACAGGTGTGTACCCTAAATACCGTCTTATGTGTACTGTTTGTAAAGTAAAGCTAAAGCTTGAGGTTGTCATGCTACTTAAATACACTTTTAATATATTACCAGTCGCTCGCACCTCGGTTTCACGTCTCATGCAAATGAGTGACGATTAATTTTTGTGTGCAACAATCTCTCAGTAATCTGCACCGGTCGGGGTTCGAACCCACGACGTTAGGATTACAAATCCAATGCGCATTCGACTGAGCTATCGAGGCACTACACTACTGTGTGATATAATTACAATATAATAGACTAACTTTTAAACAGTAAATGTTTTGATAGCCGTCATCCTATGTGATGGAGTGTCCTGGCACCAGCATACCGAGTCAACGGTGTCTCTCTCACTGAGTTTGGAATGCCGGAAGATGTTGAATTATACTCGTGTGGTTGCGGCGGTCCAATAAAAACCAGTTCTATTGATGATAATGAGCCCCTTACTAGTTGCAACACAATAAAATAAAAATATCATCAATAAATGAATGTACAATTTGCAGTGAATGAGACGGCTACGACTCCGTCGCAAGATGAGAGCCCGAGTATCAACTCTCCGCGTAACCTGGCTCTTGAGGCCACTTCTATCAACCACAACATTTAGTTCTCAAAACGTGATGTAAATGTTGGATTTCTAAACAGATAGTTGCAGTTCTAATCAGTGGTGGAACTTGGACTTTCTTTTCAGGAGAGGTGGACACTGGACATATGTGCACATTTTTCTCCATGCATAAGGAAGGCAGAAAAGTAGAGGATGAGGGGTCACCCCCCCCCCCAAGTTGTTTAGATTTGTGTGTATTTTTATGAACTTTTCAAGCATTTTAAGTACTCATTCCAAGAAAAATGGCCATATACAGACTATAACGTGCCCATTACAAGACTACATTGCACTTCTGTCAAAATGTAAGTGTATGTTGCCTCAAGAAATGGTATTACTGCCCTTGGTACAACTCTCCTCAATCAATCAATGTGCAATTTGTCAGTGAATGAGACTGCTACCACTCCACCTCAAGATGAGAGCCCGAGTATTAACTCTCCACGGAACCTTGCTCTAGAAGCCACGTATATCAACCACAACTTCTCACAGCAAGTCCTCAAAACTGTAAGTTGTTTGTTTATAGTATAAATATTTATCAGATTTAAAAAATGCCTAACTTATATGCTGCTCGTTAAGTTAAATGTCATGTTACCAGCTATATATCTCTGCGCATAATAGAGCTCTGCACAAGTCTCACAACCTTACTCTCAACCGATACATCCACCTGCGAATAGTAACAATTGCATAATGGTACACTGAGGCTACGCACATTGTGTTCGTACCAGAAGGGAAAACCGAAAAACTCTCTTAAACGCTGATCGTACAGTCCTAAATTCGAACCAACGACCCTGGATCTCCAATGTATGGATGTCCTACAGTTTAACCGACTGCGCTATTGCACCGATTGAGTTGCTATTTATATACATACATCATACGTAATATTGTAAGTTGCCGTGGGAAGCTTACTCAAATCTCGCTCAACCATATTATAAAATTATATATATATAGAAACGTTATTGGAACACACAGTTGCTGCAAGCAGTCCAGCAGTGACTAGTCTTCGAACAATTATTATTGCATATAGGTGTATGCAAATAATTTATTGATATCCCATTGTGTATTGTTTGACAGGGTGAAGAAAGACACGAGTTCAGCAAGCCCAACCCTTTCATCACGAATGAGGAGAGTGACATCGCTTCTGTCGGATACAAGTCAGTTCATAGTTTTTAGATGTCGCACAATGCATTACATGATTCCCTGGCCCTGTTAGAAGCGTTTTCAATGAAAACTTGTTATCCTTTTTATCTAGCAGCTATCCCACAATGCATTGCGAGCAGTCAATCAGACATTATTTTATTTTCCTTGCCAAATTTCCACTCGTGCCATCATTATTCAGCCAATTAAGTCTGCCGTCTGTCTGAATTCCAAGTTCAATTCTTAGTCGCTAATATCTTATGTTTTGTACAAGCATACCGGTCATAATACCCGCAGGTACCGGAAGTGGGACCTACTGATATGTCGGTGAGAGCATGATGCAATCATGGTGGGACGAGTAGGGACAAGTTGGGTTCAGACCTGAGACATTTATCTTCTGATTTTTACCAGGATGTTTACAATCTACCTTTCATATCCAGGTACCGAAATTTGGACCTAGGAAATGACATATTCATATCAGTGTGAGCATGATGCAGTCAAGGGTGAACCTAGTGCGGACACATACTTGCAGTTCATCAAACTTAGCATGTTGACTTTCTATAATGTACACATAGATTGATGAATTCATTGTTGGGCTGAGTGGTGACTGGTGAGATTGGGCACTGCATATCGAAAAAGGGACCGAGCCAATTAAAACAGTTCATCAAAGTATCCTTACTGCGTTGACAATCTAACGTACCCTATTTCATATAATGTACAGGTACAGTAAGCGGAGCTTAGACAATGGCAAGCAATTCAAGTTTCCTTAACACGTTGCACGTACTTCATATAATGTACTCCCAGGTATCGAAAGTGGGACTTGGGGAACGACATCATACTGGTATGTCGGTGTGAGCACGATGCAGTCATGGTGGGACCGTATGACCCAGTGCGGACCTACAGTTCATCATAGTGTCCTTAAGTACCAAGTTGACAGTGTAATGTACTTTGTATAATACACACAGGTACCGGAAGTGGGAACTACAACAAGCACTTAATCAGCATAATTATCCTTTCCAAGTTGATAATTTAACATACTTTACCTATTGTCCACAGGTACCGAAAATGGGACCTGGGGAACGAAATCATACTGATATGTCGGTGTGAGCACGATGCAGTCATGGTAGGACGCAGTGGGGACAAGCAGTTCATCAAAGTCAAGTCTCTCAGCGCATTGAGAATCCTGTATAATATACCTCGTATGATGTACACAGGTACCGTAAGTGGGACCTAGGGAATGACATCATACTGATATGTCGGTGTGAGCATGATGCTGTAATGGTGGGACCCAGTGGAGACAAACAGTTCATCAACATCAAAGCCCTCAATGAGTGGGACCCTAAGGTTGGTGACATTTAAAATCTAGTTTTAGAAAAAAAAGTACAAGTAAATCCTTCAGAGCCAGAGCGGCCCATAGAGCAGAAGCTTAACCCTGTTTCTGTAGTGCTAAGCGGATGAGTGTAGCCGAAACTACACCCCCTGGAT
>WNLI01145491.1:0-10055 GCA_025802215.1 Wirenia argentea
AGGTCCACGGACACCAAATTATGGGTAAATCAGACCTAACAAAATCAAATGACATAAAATGACGTACTTAAATTGATCCATGAAATATAACGTTCGTAAATTTGGTAAAAGTCCCATTTCTTTATAATTTTATTGTGTCCATAGTAATTCGTAACATAGATAATTTCGCGCAGTTTTTATTCAAGGGACGAAACTATAGGAATACTTGAAGCTCACTTCAAATTGACTGTATTTTTTGGAAATGTATGTGTGCTAGGGTATTGGGTATGGTGTCACAATATATACCATTGTTATATGTAAGACTCATTAAATCAACTTAATCACAGGCAGTAAGATACGAGCGAACTATTGTACTTGTACTATTGAATACACACCCCGACACTCATTTCTATCTAGCACTATGGTAAAACTAACATGGACCATTTTCCATAAATGATAGATCTGTTCAATTAAAGGGGCAGTAGCTCTGTGGTCACTTTGGGTTTTCGGGATCCCAAGTTCAAGCCGGAGCTGCAGCAAATCTTGGTGTGGTATTTTCCATGTGTTGCTGTAATTCTCTTGGGCAAGGAATTTACCTCTCTTTGCCGTCACTATTTTTGCTAAATTGAGGGTCTGGGGACTGGATAGCTTTCGTGGGAATTATGTTGGCTTCCTCCCACTATCTTCGAGACATAGTCCTGCGGACTCCTGCCCACATCCAGTGGGTTTTTTTCCCGATACTCCAGTTTCCAGTTTAGATGTACAGTATAACTGTTCATCGTGAGGAGTGACCTCGTTAACCTAAAGTCATCATTAGACAATTTAGACTTGGGTCATCCTGAAAAGTAGTGATGGGTACAACCTATCACCTGAAACCAGCGGGAGGCTATCAATTTGGAAATTATCCAGACTCGACCAATGCAGCGGTGTATTAGGAGAGCGACCTCTGTATCCAGACCAGAGGTGCTCAATGCTCATACGCATTACTACTGGTGGAAGCAGGATGAGGTGATAGGCCCTACTCAAAACAAATAATTGCATTATTTGATAACATCAAAAATATTATACCAATAAAAAATGTGTTTCTGTTTTGCCGTGTAGGCCTATATAAGAAAACATAAAATAATTTTGTACTTTAATTTACTTGTGTAACACTAACCTAGTTTAGGAACTGGGTGGATATTTGTGGGGTCATCTCCGTCTATCTGAGAACAAAAAGGGGGGGGGGTAAATATATCACGATAAAAAATATAAATATGTGCATTTGGTATACCGCACTTTCACGTTTGTCCACGTTGCCATGGTACAGGTGTCTCGCATGAGAGTCCAACGCTCTAACCACTACACCATGAGCTCGCATGTCGCACACATGTTGGACTCTAGTGCGAGAGCTCCCGGGATTGATTTGAGGTATGTATTAATATAGTAAGTCTTGTGACTATTTTAAAGTCTATATTATGAAGGGCGCATAGGGGATAGTGGCTGTATACTAGAGCACATAGGCCACATAATTTGAATTTATCGCGATTCGCGTCCCTTATATCAATATGGCGGAAGACAGAAAAAACCTCAAAAATTTACATTTTCTTGGTTTATTTTCCCCGCAAAAATTGTTGAGTCGACTCGGGTCGGTTCGGGCAGTTTATGTTCGACTCGGGTTCGACTCCAGGCCGAAGCCTCTCGGGCCGGCTCGGTCCGGGTCCAGGAAATGACTCCCGCGCTCATCCCTAGTATGTACCATTCTATGTTTCTACACTCTGGCTATCTCCTCATCCACACTAATTGACCAAATCTTTCCTGGACATCATATCTTCTGAATAATTGATGCTGGTATGACGATTACTTTTGGCGGGTGACATACATTGATCGACTCTAAACCATCCACGCCAGGCCTCGAAATAAGCCAGTAACCTACGTTCAGGTAACTGATAGGTCCCCCTTTTGATAAATCCAGGAACCTATACATGTCACGGGATTAGTAACATTAGAAGGTAACCTATAGTGTAAGGTTAACAATAGGTTACATATACAGAGGGTCATGGAACCTGTGGCAGGTTACCCATCGTCAGGGTTCACGCTACGCGCGCATTTCGTGCCACTGGCGATTTTAAAAACTACTTTGGCACTTAAAAAACTAAATTGGCACAAGCTCTGGCACAAGGGAGATATTTACCATCCTAAATGTACTGCCAGTACTGGCCACATTTTTATCAGTCTAGCCATCTTATTGACATTAGCATCAGTTTCTCATGTTCCTTGACTGTTCATCCATAATCTATCTCTATTGACAGTCTCTGAATTACTTAAAATTATATGAACTCGGTTAGTTATCAGGCGCATGAAAATTGATATTGGCACAACAAAAAGTAGATTGGCACATACCCTGGCACAAACAGTTTTGTACCCAGTGTGAACCCTGCTCACACTCGTGTCACAAAGCTGCAGTTGTGTCACTCTGTCATAATGATCTAATGCTATGGATATGATAGTGGTAATAGTTCAGTTGCAATTGTAATCAAATTATAATCCAAAGTGGTTCGAAATGTGCCCAGGGTATTAATCAATGGTGGTTTTTTTGTTGTGTTCCCTGAGTAAGAACACATCTCCTAGGCTCATTTTAACAGTTTACAGTACTAAATTACTAATCCTGTAAAATTGGTACCAATGATATAAATACATACACACGGCTTACGCACAGGTTGGGAAATAACGCCGTGAATGTAATTACACCTTGTTACACCAAATTTAAATGCCAATACCTAGTATATAACAACTAGGTACTCACTACCACCATAGTTAAGTCTCATGGCCTCAATTTCACTGAGTTTGGCGTTAAGTTTTTCCTCTTTCTCTCGCGACTCCTCGTCTTTTTGGTTGACCGTTCGTCGTAACGTCGACATGTCTGCTTCTTGTTGCTTCGTGACCGCCTGCGTAAATGTGTAGTTTGGTATATTATTCATTATTCCAAGGAGAGATCTTCCGGGAAAATATGACACCATGTTATCTTTTTTGATTTATACGGTCAAAATATGAGACAATATTCACTTTTTTTAAGTTTAGCAAAATATTTCATAAAATAATATAACTTTTAGCACATTAACTTGTCATAAATAATTCACAGATCATTGAAAAATTATTAATCCACAAAAAATAATTATGTGGACTGTGCAATTCAATTAAAATTTGGTCAATTGTTCATAGTAACTGTTTTTGTCATTTGTAGACGACAAAATATCAATGCCGACATGATTTTGTAACAAGCTGTTTCATTGGTCATAATTATCTCTCACGTGCTCTGGAGCCTCATTTTGAAGATTATTAACAAATTTTGGACTCATGTTATTCTCAACATTATTTACTCTGGTATAGCCTCAATTCCGCAGTCCACACTAAACTATAAATCTGCACATAATTTTATATTACGTCGACACTTTATCAATATTCCTGTTTGTTTCCTCATTTTCACTTGTGCTGCATACAGTGCAAATGTTTATTTGCAAAAAAGCTTGTGTGGGATAGAGCTTCCACAGCAGAAGATAAGCAGATACACTACTGTGTTTGAAAGTTCAATATTACACCAATAAAAAAAATTATTTATATTTCTTACAAAAGGTACATACATGTAATGCTTCCAGCTGCTGATTGGCTTCTGCTAACTGTTTCTCCAATTCAACTGAAATATACACAATTTATAATTATGTACTGTCATATGAGTATCTTAATTTAAGTAATTATAAAAGCGTTATCACAGAATTCACGATACACAATGATCAAGTGCAAAATTGTTTATTTCTCAGCTCAATAAAAGACAGCAGAATGTGTAGTGGGGAGAGATAGCACAGATACTGGCCTTGGGAAGAGCAGCAAAAAAAATATCCGTTAATGCTCTTGTTGCCTGTCACGATGTACGGATGGGCAATGAGTAAGTCAGAAAGGAAATACAGAGAGTTAAAAAATGTGCTGGAGAAAAATACTTTGTAAGCCATGGACAGCTTGCTAAATACTTCTATTTCAAGTACCATAATTGTAGCCTATATATTTTTAACGCATTTTTTGTATTGAAAACCAGTAGCATGGTGACAGTAGTTATGTATAAAATGTTTGGTTGCAATTGTACTTTTTTTTACCCACATTTTAATAGTATGAAGAGTGGAAAAGTGAGGACACCTTCATGGTAACTTGTTCTACACAGTGGTGGAGAGCTGCACCCAAGCTATGCTAATGATGGGGGGTGGCTGGGTTAGTTTAGAACCAGTTACCATGGAAATGAAACTTGGGTATTGTATCGGCTTACCGGTTTTAACCATGGTTTCGTCCTCCAACTCTTGCATTTTATCAACAGTCTGCAACAAAATATTACATCAGGTAAACCTACTCAATAATTGCGTACATATTTTATTAAGTCTAGTGTAGATTTTATTCGCTATCCTATTTATGTGACGGTTAATACCTCATAGTGAGATAGCAAAGCAAAGAGGAATAATTTTGAAAAAACAAATACATAATGTAACTGTTTGAAAATGACAAAAAATTTACATACAGTGAACCCTCGATTATCCACCATCCCTGGGACAGGCCAAATTTTTGGAGGTAGGCGAGGTGGCGGATAACGTGAGAATAACAGTAATAAGTAAAGAAATAAGAATTGGGGACTTGTGGTGTTCTGTGAGGGTGACAAAGGATAGAGGTGGCGGATACGTGATGGTTCACTGTATAACCACTAGACAAAAATTAATATTTGAATTATTACAGTACATTTTATTTATGTGTTTCAATTACCCACAATGCAATACAGATTCGGGGTATATATTTGTTTCCCTCTGCCATGACAGTGACTCAAAGAGAGCAAAATTCCTACAAAACCTACCTAGTCTTCAGATGCACATTTAGCCACTGAACTAGTGAAGGCAAGCAGGGGTAAGTTCCTTGCCCAATGAAATGACAGCAACACAGGGAAAATACCACATCGAGTTTTTGCTGCGGCGTAGACTTGAAACCGGGACCCCAAAAACTCAAGTCAAGCTACTGATATACTATGTAATAAACTCAGTTAACTCACACATGATAGTTCTTCCTCCAAGTCGTTAACTTTCTCCAGAGCTTCTGTTTTTGTCTCCGAGTCATCCAACAATTGTGCGACGTCAATCATGTTGTCTAGGTAAGCGTAAACCTGTACTGATAGCCGGTCACTTTCCGTGTGGCTTAACTTGTCCTGTGGGATTAGACGTTTTAGTTACAACATTGTTTAGATAGTTTAAGACTTTAAGACATCTTGGAGTTTTGGTTTCAGAGTAATGCAACAATTGTGCGTGCGTCTAGACCTGTACTGATAACCGGTCATTTTCTTTGTCCTGTGGGTAGATAAGTAGTTACAACATTGTTTAGTTTAAGACTAAGGCACCTTGGAGTAAGTTTTTTGTCTTGGGGGTCATGCAATAATTGTGCGACGTCGATCATTTTGTCTAGGTAGGCGTAGCGGTACACGGTTACTTTCCGTGTGGCTTAATTTGTCCTGTGGGATTAGAAGTTTTAGTTACAACATTGTTTAGATAGTTTAAAACTTTAAGACATCTTGGAGTTTTTTGTTTCGGGGTCGTCCAATAATTGTGCAAAGTCAATCATATTGTCTAGGTACGCGTACACATGTACAGATAGACGGTCACTTTCCGTGTGGCTTAATTTGTCCTGTGGCATTATAAGTTTTAGTTACAAGATTGGTTAGGTAGTTTAAGACATCTTGGAGTAATGTTTTGTTTCAGAGTCATCCAATAATTGTGCGACGTCGATCATGTTATCTAGGTTAAGGGTAGACCTGTACTGATAGCCGGTCACTTTCGGTGTGGCTTACGTAATTTGTCCTGTGAGTACATAACATATTGTAAGAGATGTCGTTGTTCGGTAGGTGGGATCATGGACTCGCTATGATCGAATCGCTCAGATGTCAAAAAAGAGGGATATAGACGAACATTGAACAGAGTGAAGTGTTGTAGGTGGTTATAGGCAATAGGGTTATTAGCATTTTTTCAGTCTTAGTTTTCCCTACGCCTAAGAAAATGTTTCTAGTTTTATACCAGTCGAGTCTTTTGAGGCATGGTGAATATTTGATTAGTTGAATTTGACCCAGAAACCTTAGCGACAAGATAGTTTCTCTTTCGCAATAACAGGGCTGCAGTTGAGAAAATCTTAATCACAATCTGAACAGCGACAGAGTTGATCTGCAGTCATAAAAATACCATACAAACATTACACTTACTGTTCTAGAATCCTAATTAAATACCAACCACTTACCCCCAAGTAATCATCCAAGCCAATGAGAGTAAACTCATGCTGAAGGTGTACCCGAAAGTTCATGTCTTCTACTGAATGCACGACTATGTTGATGAACTGCATGCACGCAACCTGTAGAAATGAAAAAAATGCATTTTTAGGATCACGGTGCTCCAACAAACTAAGACACTATGTTTCCAGCGCAGATGTACGCCAAAAAACTGACAGTGAACCCGCATGCAACCGTGGCGTGGGTTCAAACCTGTTGATTAGATCTGCCATAGCACTGTGATCAGGGATAAGGTATAGAATCCATAATTATGTATATGTCATATATATCAGAATTACAACAAATATAACCGCAGTATGGAAAATTATGATAAATCTCTACATTTATTATGACATCATAATTATATGATCTCAGCTAGTTGTAGTATGATCCTTGTAGTTGTAGTATGATCCTTAGTATACCAACCTACGTGCAACACACTGTTATATGCACGTTTCTATGCACCGAGTGTCTCAAATGCAGAGTTCAAGAAACATTTGTTACGAAGGGCACGAACATCGTGCTCTCACCCACTATACCGTAAGTCTAAAAGAATATGTTTAAAAGCATAACTTATATGTACAATATGTGTCCATACTAACTCACCATAAAGTCTATGTGAAATTCATCAAAGTTTTTATAGTACTCCATCATCATCTCAAATCGATGGCGCTCTCCACACACCTGCATTATAACATCATAAAGTAGTCACATTATATCAATGGGATATGTTAGGAATGACACTGCGTGGAGAATCTATAGTACTCCATCATCATCTCGAACCGATGACGTTCTCCACACACCTGCATTTTAACTAGTGTTCGGACGATACTTTAAAAAAAGTTCGATACGAAATCAATATTTTTTGTGACGATACTAGGTACGATACAATACTTTATCCATGATGGGAAAAACAATAAAATATGTGTATAATAACATAATTGCTTGTGTTTGCGTTCTTGTGTTTGTGTACTTCTATTGTAATCACTAGATTACCTTATATTACGCTAGGCCTACCACACAAATTCCAAGGACACCAAGTAACCTTACCCAAGTACACTCAGTCAATAGCCTTGCCCAGGAAGACCCAATTTAGCCTTGCCCAAATACACTAACCCAATCTCCTAGCTAGCCCAAGTATACACAATAGCCTTACCCAAGTAATCCCATGTAATAACCTTGCTTAAGTATGGCTATGCCCAATAGCCTTGCCCAAGTATACCCAATACTGCCTTGCCAAGTATACCCAATATGCTTGTCCAAGTATACCCAATAGCCTTGCCCAAGTACACCCAATAGCCTTGCCCAAGTAGTACACCAAATAGCCTTGCCCAAGTACACCCAATAGCCCTGCCCAAGCATATCTAAAGGCCTGCCCAAGGACACAAGCAACCTAGCCTTGCCAATGTATACCCAAATAGCCGTGCCCAAGAATACCCAATAGCCTCACCCAACTACACCCTATATATCATATACAATAGACTTGAACTACAACACACCAGCAACAATTATTTTGAATTTTCTACACTGCACTGTATTCTGTATTAGGCTACTAGCCTACTGGCTGTAGTTTACTAGGCCTATGATGTAAGCACACACACACTCAATCAATCATCGTAATGTAGCCTACAAGGGTCATGCTGACCGTTACAGGTGATTCTAAATCTTAATGTGAATTTTTAGTAGCAAATGCAAATTTAGGCATTGTAACCACAAATTGAATAATGTTAGTTAAAACGTCAAAAATATGAAAATAATTACCAAATATATAACTCTGTCAACCCTACCATAGGGCATTGTAACATTGCAACACTTGTAGACATAATGGGTCAATGGTCTGCCAGTAATGTCTGCCTTTTACCAATAAAATATAAACAGAGTTTGAATAATTATCCCGCACCTTCATTCATAAAAAAAATTGAATTCAAATTAAAACAATAATACCTGATTGTGTTCAGCGGTTCATGTAATCAAAACTATGGTTTGAAAACTATTGCCTTGACCAATGAAATATCGACATTTGGCTGACCATTTCCTTTGACTAAATGATTGTTGTTGCACACATTTTGACAGCTCTCAAGAATGACAGTAAACTTTCGTTTTTGTCTTGATGCATGGAATTCAGTTAATTTGATCTAGTCTAGTCAACTTTTAAGGTTACTAGAATAGAGTAGACTGTGAATTTAACCTGGTGAGTATGGCTTTTTACTGCAAGCCTACTGCTGTACAAAAACCTGTATTGATTCCCTTTACCAAAAGTATCGAGATCGTCGATACTTTCCAAAATGGAGTCGATACTGGGTGAGTATCGTATCGAACAGGTACGGGTACGTATCGTCCGAACACTACGTGTAATGCTATAGCTTTTTTTGTTCATGAAATAAACAATGTTATTAATTATTATGTTATATAAAAACACTCCATTTTCAGCAAATATTTGACCTCTAGGTACCGATTACGCCAGTGAGTAGCCACAGTTGTATTTTACGACGTACCAGTTATTGCAGATTGCATAATTTTATTAAAATGTATAAAAAAAGTAAATTTTTGCGGGACATTTTGTAGGTGTGTGATGCCGGGAAAACCGTGCAACGGCCGAAAATGCTGCCTTGGAAAATGTACCAAGAACAAGTGTGCATGGAGATTCAAGGGATAGGTCAAGGGTATCACGGCAAAAATTACATCAAATGGCAACCGACTTTGGAACGACGAAAAAAGACTCAGCAAAATCTCACAAAAAACCCATATTACAACTGCAATCACATCAGTATGAAATGTGAAATGATTATATAAATACATGCAAAATAAATTTTGTGTTGTTTATTAGTCTCGTTTGAAGGCCAGAATAAAAGACGAGACCCAGTGTTTCCACTCACAGCTTACCAGGTATCAAAGTGTGGTCAAAACTAATTTTACACCAACACTATCATTTGGCACCTAGATTTATTAAAAATGACGTGAAAATCAGAAGAAAATTACCTTCAAAACAATGGGGGTACATTTTGTACCGATTATCCCCCTTGACGCGAGTGACTTTTGACAGAAAATATGCAAGTGACACTGATTGACAGTTGACTGGTGTAAACCAGTGTCAATATCCATTGGTTACCCTTGATCGCTAGATGATTAGGGTCACTAGGGAGTGGCTTGATCACGCCGAGAAACCAGCGGACACATGTGTCACACCATCAGAAAGGTTTGATTGTCAATGGAGATAAGATAAAGAACCCATATTTATGTTACGTACAGATTCTCCACATGGTGTCATTTGTGGCCTACCCCGTTCTCCAGTATTTTTCTAAGAGACAACACCCAATAAGCCCAATAAATGGGGGTGGGGGTTTTTTATTTCACATAAGTATATCATTCTATGAATTACATAATGTGCAAAAATGGTAAGTAACTTTTGGCTCACCCTGTATACACTCGGTATAGTATTGTAAGAATAATACTCACTGTTGCTGCTGCGATCCATCTGCCTTGACACAAGAATATCGTTGACTGTTACGCCAGTCTGAAGATACAAGACACCAAATTACTTCAAAAGTACGGGAACTATTTTTTAAAGACTTTATTAAAGTGGTTTACAATAAGACAAATATTATGTACAGGCCTGACGACGACTAACTAGGAGATTAGTAGGTGAATAGCTCAGTCAAGAGTGTGTCTGCTTTGTAAGTTGTACAGTGTTTCTGCCAGGTTTCCAAAAGGGCATGGCACAAATCAATTTTCTAGGGCAACTTTTTATTCAAAAGGGCAA